>PNEQ01015173.1:0-69463 GCA_003012365.1 Medauroidea extradentata
ATTCCGTTAAAAGCTGCGTGCAAACGTTCAATTCTGACACACAAAAACTACAAGGCAGATCGAATTAGTGCAATTTACATGTAGTCTTTAAAAGGGGTAAAATTGCAGTTCGCTTTCCACTTAGGTTCCTCTACAATATCAGCTGATATATCGTCGGTATACTGCCAAAAGTGATTAAGTCATAAATGCTATTTCGTTTTAAAACAGTAATAAATTGTAGATATTAACAAAAATGTGGTATGTTACTATACTGTGACACAACAGTACGAAACGACGAATATACTTTAAACTTGGGCAATTGTTCGTGAACAACATATACATATTCCTAGCATTTTTATAATTTTATCTCGTTTTGACATTGTCACTTTTGGCAGTAAACCGACGACATATCATCTCACTAATCTCAGGTTTGGGGCACCAAATACGTTTCCGCGAAACCTTAACTCTCTGAAACTTTGTAATGTCAATAAAGTTAAAGTGAATATTTTGACAATATATAATTGAGGGCACCGTCACCAATGGTTGTGCACAAGGTAAACAGATGTTTCTCATTCGATTAACCTCTTACCTTAGATGTCTGTAACTACCATAGAACGTCAAATTGGCAGTTGTATAAATTAGGCCCAGGCGAAGTCGCTGTTAGTGGCAGGGACAAACTTAAGACTGCTTTTCGCATGGACAGCTATAGCTACTTATCCTGCTGCAGAATTAGTTCAACTAGCCGCTTGGACATTCTAACACTTGATGACTGAAGTACCAATCTTGTGTACAAAGAGGTTTTTCAATTAATATAAATATTATCAGTTACGAATAATACTCGCGAGCAAAGCCGCGGGGGACTGCTAGTTATAACATAAACGTGGATCTAGCAGGCACTTTTGTTGTAGCGTGAAATAATTTTGTGCTAGATAAGTTTCTGCAAACCTCTTTGACGTGTTAATTCCATCTCCTTGCCGGATTTCGTAAATTCAATTTGTCTAAAATATACGGAAATCTTAATTTCGAGAAGATAATGGACAGTGATATTAAAATAATTATCAGTGGTTTGTTGGTTTGTATTCCAGTGACATTTACCTATTTATGTGAGGTTTCCTTAATAATCACTGAAAAAAGTTTGTTTTTAAATTAATCGTTTGTGGGTGCCGCCTAACACCTGTCGCCATTCATGTTTTTTACGAAACTGTTTAATGCTTATTATATATGTATATCTATTAAAATAAAACACAATTCAAACTGTCACTATAATTTTTAAAAAAATTTCGTTTGTTAAAAACATGGCCTCTCAAAATTGCCGAAAAATGTTTTTTTCCAAACTTCCGCGTCCGGAAAAATAACAAGTTTCGAAAAAACAACAGTAGAAACGAACGTTAGATTTTCAACTATGCTGCCCACAATTATAATAACTTGTCACAGCCTAAAGTCCTATAGGAACAAGGATAGCAGTAAAGCACTACACACCAGCTGAGTGGCTTGCGCGGAGAGGAAATGTCATTACATAAGTCAGTCAGCGTCAACCTCACCAATCCACCTATTTATACTGCCTCACACCCCCCCCCACACACACACAAACGCAGTATATCAAGTGAGAACCGTAAATAACCGTGCAACATTTGCGAATTTCGTCTACGTGCGAATAGTATTTAAGAATTTTTTTGTCGGACTGGAAGCTTATGCGGGAATATTCGATCGCAAGATATTTACAGAACCAGACACGCATTTTCTATTTATCTTAATAATTACGTCAGTAAATATAAGAGTCCCCACTGAAAGTCGCAAAAAGCGAACATACGGCCAGACGGCGTCTTTAATGACGAACTTGGACGCAATAGGCCTTGTACTTTTCATTCAACGGTAGAAAGCTTCAAAAATAAATGTTCGATGACCCTACGGCCCCTTGTTTTTCGATAATCTAATTCTTGTTTTTAAGTACTCGTAAGTTATAATTAACATAGGAAATACCTGGCAAAAGGTCCCAAAGATTAATGTCATGAAGCCTAGTTTGAGAAAATAACTTCAGAAAGAATGGGGATGGCAATTTCCAGAAGCAAAAAATAATCCCTGTAACAAAAACCTGTTATTTTTAAAATAACACCTGCACTGCTCAAAAGAGAGAAAACACTTAAAATAAATGTCTGATAAACATATATATTTTGTCTATAAAAAGGAACAAAAAAATTTATAAGATCGTATAGTTTATTTTTAAAGGCGCAAACACGTATATGCATCTTTATGTATGTGTAGTATTTTGTTCGTAGAGTTTTCTTTCATACATAGCAGGCCTACTGGTAATGTCTAGGTAACCTGAATTAGACTATAATTTTGTACTAACTCAAGTTGCAAATTCAGACCAGACGCTTGATATGCTTAAAAAAAAAACCATACGCATCGTCCACAAATCATACAAAAATCAAGTAAGCATTACAAAAAGACGCATGTATTGCTGTGATAAACTATGTTTGCATAGAGGATGATAATGTTTTAATGAATAACCATGGCATAAAACCGATACCGTAGCCTGCAGTTACTCACACACTGCTTTTGTGAGATGGTCAGCGACTGTGAATTACGTATTTATTGTTTTCACGAGTTATGGCTTTATTATTCTTGCAGGCCGGACTTGAAAGTCGCAGTATTTTGACAGGAAAATTAACCACTTCTGCAAACAGTTTTGCATAATGTATGGATGAGCATCGCATAAAGCGACTACCTGATTTTTATTATGATGTCAAAAATGTAAAGCTATACATATTAATGTACAAAATGTAATGAACATCTCAGATAAGCAATATTAATTTCCATGATCTTTGAAAGAGTTGTGCTATAGATGTGACTGACTGGATGTATAGTTTTTAGACATAATCTGTTGCTATGTAGATGTCTGTCAAAAAGAGCTAAAAAGAATATAGAAACGTTAATAAGCAGAGTATGCTTTAGCCAGCAGGTTACGCGGTATGCAACATAAAAATTCCATAAATGGAATCGGGTCAACTCAAATAAGGACAGACAAAAATGAAAATAAGAAAGAAAAAATCAGACACCGCTAATGCATACAGCACAGGTTTGAGGCCTGCATTGGCAAAAGGGCAAACAAATAAAAAAAATATATATACACATACCACAAAAATTAAATAAAAACACGACCTAACTATGACACGAAACAAAACACAGTAGACACCTCAGACACATACAAAATAAAATAACATAGGACACAAAAAATAAGGCGAAACAAAAGATACAGTTTTCCAGAAACAAACAAAAAATCGACTTTTCGGGAACTTAAATATGTTTCCGTCCTCAGGCAGAGACACACAGGATCCTAGAACACGAGTGCGATAGATGAAAATTAATTGCCTCTACGTGACAAACTCACGTCACAGCAAGTAATTTGAAGCTATGCTTTATTATCTACGATCAGAGCAAGACATTTTTGTTAACTGTTATTTTCTAACAAGTGCGCAGTAAAAGTTTTGAAGCACAGCTTTAAGTGATCTGAAATTAAATTTTCTGCCTGATGATTACTCTTGTAACATCTGAGACTGCTCGGTTTTGAAATGAAAATTTGCAGTAGCGTACGATATTGTCATAATCTTAAGAGAGTGAAATTTGGCCAGTGGTGATTACGTAACACGATATTTTCGCTCCGAAACTATAAAAAATGTGGCCACCACAAAATGTCATTATTTACCTCGCCATATTATTTTGTGGTGACCACAAACATTTTTTTGCTGCCCCCGCAGTTAACTTTTGCAGTGACTACAAAAAATGTTTTAATCCCTACAAAAATGGTGAGGTAATTAACAAACAATGTAGTATTCGCAACAATTTTGTGAATAAAGGTGGGGAATATTTATGTACCTATCTGATATCGCACCAAAAAGAAAAGATCCATATAAACGCTACTATTGGCCGAAACATTTCCCCATTGATAAAGCTTCGTTTGATTGTGAGATTTGTATTAATATTCCGACAAATGTCCGTGGACTGGTACTACCTATAACCTGTTTCAGTAGGGGCCGTTGTGGCCGAGTGGTCAGTCGACTCTCCTCCCGCTTACGCAATCCGGGTTTTATTCCCAGCGGAGTCGGTCCCCGTATTTTCGCATGTGAGAATCGTGCCGGACGATACCGTTGATCGAGGATCTCCCAATTCCTTGCCCCTTCATTCCGGCGCTGCTCCATACTCACTTCATGCCATCCCTCACCAGCTCAGAAGACCTCGATGTTGAGCACTGATCAAAGTCTCTCTCAGTGGTTAGAAGATTCTTCGTTGAAACGTCTATCTGCTTGTCGGACCAGACCTGTCATATTCGTGTCTCATATTACCAGAAAAAAAATTCAATCATAACAAAACGCATCTTCAAGCAAACTATAGGTAGTTCGAAATGAAGTGAGCACTCAAAAAAGCCCTGCTATGGTTCTGTTTTCAGCCAATTCGTATCTTTCCGCGCGTAACAGCTAACGGCAGCGGCAGGACATGTATAACCCCTCTGGACACGTCACTTAATGTTTGCGCGTGTAAGATAAATTGTACAGTCAGTATGAATCGATACAGTATAATAAAAAAGTCTAATAATTATATAAAAACCAATTACGTCGATTTCTGTTCATTTTGTTTCTGTATTGTTGAATTTAAATAGGAAATACACAGAACTATATTGCGTGATTTCGCTACCAACCATACAAGCAGTAAGGCAACTATAGTTTATGTTGAATTATTTGCAGCAACAACTAGCGATATTTTTCAAATTTTAGATTTTTAGTGATCACTTCATCCCGAATGACATACAAAATTATTTGAACATATTTTCTTTATTTTTAAAATTATTTTCTATAATTTTATTTATTTGAAGGTTTAAAATCTTGGAATGGGACTAACTCTGATGTAACTCTAAATCAATATAGGCTGTTGAATTGTTGTCAGACTGTCAAGAAGATTTCTAGTATAGCGTTAATTTCACTATTTATTAAGTACGAATGTAAAGCTGCAACATTTTAAAGGGGATTTCCACATTACCTTCGTGTGCTAGTCACACAATAGAAGCAACTGATTGTACAGGACTAATTTTACTATGGAGACGTCAATTTTATTTTTTGATACATTGGGTTTGCTAAAGCCTTTGCATTTATGTAAAATGATTAATCGAAACGCAGGAGAAAAGGGCAGCTTACAAACTGATCGTAATTTATCTGAGCTTTCATTTGCAGATGGTATGTAACTGCACGGCTCAGCCGAAATTCATGACCAGAAGCTCGCAGTCCATAGGTGAACGTATTTGTGAACTTGACCACAGGGATTGCGTGTTGAGAGGGCGTGGCGCATAAATCATTTCTCAAAACATTCAATTAAATCAGCAGCTTTTTCGAAGCGAATATGGAAAATAATATCTGCCAACTTTATGAGCAAATATTTTTGCCTAGCGCCATTTTTTATGGAGAGCTATTTGTTACGCCGAAATTGCGTGATTCAGATTCATGCGCGCAAGAGATAAAGCTTAAAGAACGCATCAGTATGACAAAAAAAATTACTCGTAAAGTTGGCAAAAGCTGTTACCTACGTCTGAACTTTTTGATATTTTCTATGTTGAATTAAAAAAACTTGTAATTTTTAACTAACATTTTAAGGGTTACATTACGTAAAATTATCGCAGTTGAAAGAAAAGCTCAGAAAGACATCTTCGTACTCTGTCCCTCACTCCCCCTGCCTATATGTTGTTCCCTTGAGAAATGAAACCCTGAAATCACGTGACAGTGCGTTTAATCTTTTAAGCCGGATATAACGACTTTCTAGTAATTGATGTATTTGAATGTGTAATTTCAGAAGCCTCATGGCCACAAGTCATGTCGTAAACCGACCACTTTATATATATATATATATATATATATATATATATATATATATATATTAATTATTCTTACCCTGTTGCAGACATACTAAATCCCCGCGAGTGAAATAAACTTCCCTATTGTTTTACATCTAAATGTAATTTTTTTTATTTCGGAATATTGTTCCTGCAATAACATAACTTACGGTGTTTCTAAAATAACCTATTAATTTGAGTGAGTGAGAGATTTTGGTCAGCACTTAACATCGAGGTCTTAAGCGCTGGTGAAGGGTGAAATGAGGTGAATATGGAGCAGCACCGGAATGAAAGGGCGGGGGAAATAGGAGATCCCCGAGAAAATCCGCCAACCAACGGCATCGTCTGGCACGATTCCCAAATGCAAAAATTCGGGGACCGACCCCACCGGGAATCGAGCCCGGATCGCCTCGGTGGGAGGCGACTGGTCTAACCATTCAGCCACCGTGGCCCCCTTACTAATTTGACATTGTGAAATTTAAAAGCTCCACCGAATTCCGTCAGTAGTGTTGGTGGTAAACCACGGCAGTGATGCCAGTGGAGTGTCCAAAATACGACCATCTGTGTTCAAGGAGTTGTGCTGCTGCAAGACCAGAACCTAATCGGCACGCATCGCACGCGGACATCATGCGTCGCGGATTATTAAGACGCTGGCCTCGGGAACCGCAGGAATCCTGTCCGAGAATCTCTACCTCGTTGCGACATTCCAAGAAAGATCGGTCTCGCCTGGACTTCCGTGAAATCGTGCGGTTCCCGCCTCGCCGACCGAAAGTAAGAGGTCGTCCTTCACCGCCGTGTGAAACAGAGTGTGTAACAAATAGAGAGAGAGCGAGTGGTTCTTTTGGCACAGGCAATCATGTGCCCTTCACTCGCTGAGAGGTCAGTCACTTTCGCCTAGCCCGCTCCCGCCACGGTCGCCTGACCTGACCCCAAGAGGTGCTGTGTGGACCTTCGCAACGCTCCTCCTCATACTTGTGTTGTTTGGCAACAGTGGGACACTCTGTCCGCTTCCGCCCCCTGGGGACTTTCCCCAAGACATATACGACCCCTGCACCTCCCTCAACACACGCTAACAACTTACCGGCTACACTTCTCCCACAGCAATGGTAAGAACTTTTGACCAGGGGCATCATTTCAGGTTTTTCTGGGGGCGGGGGGAGGAAGTTTTTTTTTCTGTGACAGTGACCTTGTTGCATCGTTTTTATTAATCAAGCATGCATAAATTAAAAACTTTAATTATAAAACTTCAGTTTTATGTGCTTAAGTTAGCATTTTTTTTAAACAACAAAACACAAAAAATAAATTTAATACACTAACAATTCTAAATCCAGGGGGGGGGGGCATTTGCCCATCTAATTGACGCCCCTGCTTTTAGCCACCACCTTATACCTAAAAATTATTTTTAAAAATAATTTATTGTGACCCTTAATCGTTAAATTTTAGGTACAGTTCAATATTTATATGGCTGACTGTTACTTAGGGCGGTTTGAATAAAAAATTACAGGAAACTGTGAATTAACAGAAAACAAAGCGAAAAGGACTTTAAAAATGCTCCCTTTATCGCCAACAGCCTATACAGGATTAGCCAACAAGAGAGCGCGTGACAATTTTGTGAAGTAATAGTTAGTAATAAAGTAAGTTGAAAATTGGACTGCCTATTTGTCAGTGAAGTGAATATAATGAGAGCATTGCTGACCCCGGAAATCGACTTTGATATTTCAGCTCCTTGGATAAAGTAAAGAACTGCTTATCCGACTTGTCCGACCGCTTGACTCTGTGGCTAGAGATCGTGGCCGGTGGGTCAAGAAGAGTCCCGAGTTCGACTCCCGGCCGTGGAGGATAAATTCAATGCTACCTCCCCTGGTTCCGGATTAAGGGTGGTATTCATAATCATTCTCGTAACAAGCCCGCAAACTATTCGCGGATAAGAGATCCGCGCTCTTGTAAACTACTCTCGGGACACGAGGGCGTATTCGTGGAAGAATTTTACTTGTCTCGCCAATACACAGCGATTGTGAGTCAGACGAGGCCGATAAAATGATGGAGAGAGTGAGAGACTTTCCTCAGCGCTTAACATCGAGGTCTTTAGCACTGGTGAGGACTGACATGAGGTGAAGTGGGGCACCGCCGGAATGAATGGGCGGAAGAAACGTGAGATCCCCGAGAAAATCCGCCGACCAACGATTCCCACATGCGAAAATCCGGGGTCCAACCCCGTCGGGAATCGAACCTGGATCGCCTTGGTGGGAGGCGAATATGGTCTGACCATTCGGCCACCGTGGCCCCCAAAATGGCGGATATTCATGTAAATATTTCACCAGGAACACTAACAATGTTGAAATTTCGTACGAAACATTGTAAAGTAATTACTACGATATTTCTGAAAAATATTTTAACATCGGTTTATGCCGTATTTTACAGGCAAGCAACAAGGTTAAGAATCGACTATCGACTACATTGTCTGCCTTTGAGAGCAGTTTGTGGTTGTGAGTCGGATTGGATGGGTCCGGACCTTTCGTAACTTTGAGAAAGCTGCCGATGCGCAAACAGCACGCAAAATGGTTGAAGAATATCTTTTCCTGCCAACGTGTAGAATGTGGCGCTCACCTTCCTCGCAAATATGACTATGCATACCAGCCTAGGTGTTTGTCACTTCACCCTCATCCTTGCGTAAGGTAATGACGAAACTCAGCAGACGCAACCTTGCTAGTGTTCCCAGGTGTCCCCTTTGAGGACATCAACTGCCAAATAAATAGAGATGGCGTAGAATAAAGTAGGCTTACTGCCGGTTCTTTCAATGTCTAGACACTATTTACTATACCAAGCTGTTAATTTTGTATTTAAAAATGCATTACTGAAGCTGAATTCCAGGGTGTCATCACTCATTTATCTGGCACGAGCTGCTGCAGCTCAAGTCGCGTGCCTCCAAGGTGCAGAGCAGGTATTTTGCCTGTTTTAGTATCGTGTTAATATCCCAAACGGAATATTTTGTTTATAATGTAATTGAAATAGAAAAATTCCAATTTTCTGTTGTTTTTTAATACAAAAAAATTATATACTATTTTATACTGTACATGTTTGGTGTAGTCCGTAACACAGTTTTTTCAGCGTAAATTATATCATTTCTCTAAGTCAGCTGATTTTCCTTTCTATCATAAAACCGTTTCATACAATTTGAACTTCAACGTGCCATTACTAAGGCCCGGTAGTTTTCGCGAAAAGATTTTTGCACCACTTTGTTTCGGTGTCTTACGTGCGCACCTGCATCTCTGCTTTGTGGTCAGTGATTGGCTGCCGCAACACCCAGCTTGTGGAGGTTAAACCCGCAAATCACTGATGTGATGTGTGGCAGCTGTCCGAGTACTGATTGGCACAGTCAAATGAAAAATGACTCTGCACAGAAAACCCTCTGCAAATAATCATGAAGTTGAGGTGCAGGTGTACACGTAAGACACTGAAACAAAGTGGGGCAAAAATCTTTTCGCGAAAACTACCGGGCCCTAGCCATTACATAATAACCATGAAAGCTAAAAAAATTGTATTACTCTAAAAAACAGTCACAATGTATGTCTACAAAACAAACCTTATCTCTTACAAATATAAAAATTATTAAAATAAAATGTTTTTGTGAACTTCTTCGCCCTTAGAGCAATGGAAAGAAAAAGTAATTTATCCTTCAGTACACCATATCACGTACGTTATATTTATTCAAAATATGCGAAGTATAGTATGTGTCATAAAGAAGCCGTTAAAACCCTTAATATTCGCGACGACTTTCGAATGTATTAAATTCTGGTATAAAGTAGCATACGATCAGATTTCTTGAGAGGTAAGCAAGAGGGAATGGAAGGAACTAAATTTCCACTTTTCTCCGAGAACGATAAACCGCAAAAAAAAAGCTGCAAATAAGACGGTACGGTAGGAGTTCCATTCGAAGCAGCGTTCGCAGTCCGCCTCTTTCACTTCGCTTTTCATCGCCGGTCGGTGGCGGTTTTAGTCGGCGCGAGTAAACGCCACCTTTTGCCGCAAGACGACGCCTACAGAGAGCGACTTATGCCGCCCGCCACACACAGCCCTCGACACGGCGCTCTGTATCCCCTGTACACACATCCGCCGTGTTATTGAATCCCAGAGTTCGTGAACCTGGCGTGCTGGGAGCGCCCTGGGGGAAAACTTTCCTGCCTCGGAAGATTTCCAACTGTGAAGTAAATAACATAACCCTACAAATGGAAGCTCGTGGAGAACAAAACCCAAAGACCTACGTTGCAAAAAAAGAACACACATTTATTTGCCGACTTAAATTCACTGTAAAACAAAAAATCATCGTAATTTGTAAAATGACGGTAAAATAAAGTTTCATTCAAAATTACAGTAATTTGGAATTTGATTAAAAAAGAGAGAGCAATGATATGTAATAGTTTTTTTTTTTAAGTAAAAAATGTGTGGTGAGTTTCTGGTGGAATATTTATGACACTTATATATATATATATATATATATATATATATATATATATATATTTAAAAAAATCGATTCTGGCGCAAGAGATTGTGTTAAAGGAATATGCCCTACTGTCAAAATTTTCGTTAAAAACAACAACAAAAACTGTTTTCTTTTCTTTTTTTCATATAGGCTACGTTGAATTTCAAGTTCCTTTAGCTTTAAATAAACGTTTTACACGTATCAAAGCTAAGCGGCTAATGACTTACAGTAACAATTAATGGACATAGTCTGTCACTTTTGAAGACCACCTTGCTACAAACAATAATAATAATAAAATATAGGCCTACTTTGATTGTGACAAATGGTGAAATGATATGTATGTATATATATATATATATATATATATATATATAATAAACACACACACAAGATATACCTGTAGTTCAGAACAGCATACACACACATATATATGTGTGTGTGTATATATATATATATATATATATATATATATCTGTTCATTTATTAATAAGTGATAAAAATATACATATTGGTTTAGTAAATGACCAGAGCTTCCAAAGTGCTCTCTTTACGTGAATATCCACTGCACAACCATGGAGATGTGAAATAAACGTCTTATATCTAAAACGTACTTCTTTAAACAACTTGAAATTTTACTGTGTGTGTGCGTATGCACATACTTTTTTAGATAGTCAATATTGTTTCGCCTTCGTTCATTCATAGTACTAATACATTATTATGGCAATAATGTAATATCAGATTTCATTTCTGAGGTGTCATTAGCCAGCTGTCATAAAGTGTACTGTGAAAAAAGTGAAAATATTGCAACAAATTTCTATCAAGGCGTCTAATCCTCATTTAGCATTTATCCTTTCAATTTTTTTCAGATATAACGTCCTGTAAGACTGATTTTGACTGCAAAATAATGAGACTAAACTTAAAAATTAAGTTTATAATCGCAGAAGGTTCTGTAATCTAAGTTTTTTACTGGCGTGAATTTTTCGAAGGCCAACAATATGAAGCCGCATTTGAAAATGTCTTTCAAAAACGACTTTTTTTCCCAGCACTCCTCAGCATTGACATGAAATGGAAGCGGTTGCACAGGTATTGCTTTTTGTGACAGCCGAACAACATCGCTGAGCCCAAGGCTACAACTACAGTTATGCGAGTGTAAATGAATGTGAACTTGCAAGTCATGAACAAAATGTCCGACCACCTCCGATCTCCCCACGAACACATCATCAAATTTTGAGGCATACGTCGTTGAACTCTTGTGCAAAATACGTCTTCTATTGGGTTAGTGCAATGTAAGTGACCAAGCGAGCTTAAATGCGAAAAATGTTACGGTCCTTTGATGAACCATATTCTTAAATTTTGTTTTACGAAATATACGAGGCATTTTACGCCTATAACCAAGACATCGACACTGAACAAAGAGGCGCTACATAACGAAACTAAATTGTTACCAGCAAATAGTGGTAGCAGAAATAGTGACATGGTTGATAAATGAGAATAATTTTGAAAAAATGCACGCAGCATTCACGGTAAACTTTAGTGCCGCTTAAGAACACATTACATCAAAGGGTTACGTTGCTTGCCATTACATCACGGTATTTACACAACGACTCGACATTGAGAAGGTCGAAGGTCATGCAGAGACTGCAGACATGACCTTTCGCAGCACAGCTCCCGGGTTCGTACGCACTGGTCGGGAGAAATGCCGTAACGCAAGGCACAGCACTCGGCCTTTCACGTCCGTAGCAATAAGGTTTACTTCGGAAGATGGTTTGTGTGACATGCCCCTACTCAATTATCACCAAAATTATACGATTTCCCGTGAAAAGCTTGCATTAATGGATGGCTTACTAAATAGATTCTCGTAACTTAAGACCAGAAGTGTTATATCGAAATGCTTTGTAGGATGAGCTATCTGAATATTTCTATATTAACCATATCGGTTAGGAATGGTTCAGGGGCCTGATTTAGGGGGGCAGGGGGGGGGGGCAAATGCCCCTCCCCATGGTTTTAGAATTTTAAGTGTATAACATATATTTTTTGCATTTTGTTATTTAAATAATGCTAACTTACGCCCATAAAACTGAAGTTTAATTATTAAAGTTTCTAATTTACACATGTCTAATTAATAAAAAATATGCAACAAGGTCACTGTCACGGAAAAAAAATCTTACCCCCTCCCTCAAGAAAAACCTGAAATGACGCCCCTGGAATGGTTATGATTACGTGATTTGGTTGTAGTTGAATTCGACTGCAAGATGGCCGCCTGCCCAGGCCGCAAACTGTGGGCAGAGCTTTAGCTGATATAAAGTTTATTAAAAAAACTGCTCAACGTGTCTGTTATGAATTCAAAGAACGTTAAACGTGTGTATACTCATTTCAGATTCACCATTTATCTCAAAAGCTAATTTTTTTACGTTGCCAAAAATGGCGAAAATGAGTGTTTTTGCGGTCCGTTTTAGGTACGAAAATCTTGGCTCAATCTTTTGAAAGGTATAGGCATGCACATTGTATACATATATTCAATATTACGTCATGAAACAATGTCACCACTCAATGTCTCCTAGAGGTGAGTTGTTGCCGAGAAGACTGCACTCCAATTCATTGACTTTGAGACTTAGGGACAAGGGGGAAGCGTGGAGCTCGTGCTGTGTGGCCCTTAAGGGTGTTCAAGTGCGATAAAATCGTAATTTTATATTTATATGAAACAATATTAGTTTTGTAGACGATCGATACTTATGATTACATTTTACTCTAACGAAACAATTTTAGCTCTCGTAGTTTTCTCATAACGAGGTGTCAAAGACAACATTTGCTTGTTCTGCTGCCATGCAAATAGTCAAAACCAACTGATCTACATAAACAATATAATTCACCGTGTACTTGAATCCCATGAGCTATGCAATAAAACGTTAAAACACCCAAAACGAAAAATTTAATTTAAAAAAATCTCAACGTTACAAAACAAAGTTGAAAATTCAGGCTTTTTTTTAAATACAAAAACAGTTTGCGGGATTTTTTCAAATGTTTTACTACGTAGTCCTTAGTATGTTATTTCACTGTGAATTATTCCACGTACGTAAGTCAACTGGTTTTCGCTATTTGCATGGCAGCTGAACATGCAAATTTTGACTTTGACGCACAGTTATGAGAAAACTATGCGAGCTAAAATTGTTTCGTAAGAGGAAACTGTACTCACAAGTATCATCTGCAAAACTAGCACTATTTCATATAAATATAAAATCATGACTTTATCGCACTTGAACGCAGTACTTACAAACGTTAACATCTGTGTGCCTACTTCATGCCTCCACAAAACATTCGGTGCCTCTTTAAGGGCCATAAGGTGCAACAACCTTTGACGTTTTTATTTACTGAATTATTTATTTAACATTCATTTCAAATTATTGTTTGAACTGTTAACTACAATAGAACACAAAAGTGGTGTTACTGGCTTTCGTGTAACTGTATTATATCTTCCATTGATTTGGATTTTGAAGTTGACAGAAGATAGTCAATTGAAATATCCCATTTTTTTTTATATTTAAACTGTTAACCATGTTATATCTTAGGACTTGTAGTGGCGTAATGTGCAAAATTAAATCGGAAGTAAACGTTTTAGTAAAAAATAATCCTGCATGAAAGTGTTCTCTTCAGAACGTATGGCCAGTTACATTAAAAAGATTTTAAAAACCTGTACATACACTTTAAAGTAGGCTCACTTTTCTTAATGGTCGTACATTTTCTCGCAGCTGACTAAATATTAAATAATTACACAATTACAAATTGGGTGGAGTAAACACATCTTCTGAACCATTCCTACTTTTCTTAGGTGTTTTGGGGAGGAGTATGGGCTATCACACGTACCCCCCCCCCTTTTTTGCATCTGTTCTTAGTATATAGGATGTCAAGAAACAAACAAACACATGATACTCCTACCATGATAATCCTAGACTAAATTGGAGACGAAAATGTTAGTAGCAAAATGCTGTATGATGACATTTCACGTGCATAATGTGGCAACAATGCACTGTAGTTAGTCCCTTCTTGCGTTCAACAAATATTTTACTTATCTTTTATTTATTTATTGCAATATTTTGATTACAGGTCAAAAATTACATTTGTGGTTTTTCAATTGATCTCGTGGAGCATAGCTCAAAATTGGAGACCTTTTACAATAGTATTTACGAACAGAATGACACGGCGACACTTACACAGAAATACGATAACAGAAAGAACTTGAAGCAGCAGTGAAAGACAGTAACAAAATAACATATTAGATTACAGATTACTTGTTGGTTAACATACTACATTATTAATACACTTATGGCCTGCGTATTATGGGCGCAGGTTAAAATCCCGAGCAGTCATTTACTTGACTATAATATCTGGACGTCGAGCACAAGAGGTACATTCCCCGTGCAATTGTGTACGTAAAATGTCATCGTACAACATTTTCGTTTCCATTTGAGCCAAGGATTCACATGGTGCCATTATGCGTTCGTTTTGAACACAGTGTATGTAGTCTATATCAACCGTGATCCAGGTATAATTTAAGCCATGCACGCGAGCTCAAAAGGCACAAGGGACGACGTTAATAAACCACACGGCTTTGTTCACACGCGCGTGCGGAGCTACTGAAGCTCGTGAGCGGCTGCAGGGTTGAGTGGACGTAAGCGCAGGCAGGTACGGGACCGGTCGACGACCTCGGGACGACGGAGAGTGAAATCGGCCGGGAGGAGTTGCTGAACACCGCTGGACCAACTGTGTCACTCACGCACGCCACGCATTAGCCTCCCCCCCCCTTCCCGGTCAACCAACCAACATTGTCCATCCCTAGGCGGCTTTCACGCCACTTTCTTGCGGCAACGTGCCGTCACGGCCCCTTGGCTCTCGCCTTCGGTTTTTTCCAGACATCGCCCAGGGGAGGAAAAAATTCCTCAGCAAAATAATTTTCGCGGGATGATTCTGTGATTGGTTTTCATGGTCAAGTCTTTTCGCGGTCAATAGTACTTTTCAAATTGACATAAAAAAATTGCTATGTACAGCTTCCGTTACTTCTGGCTTGACGGTGATTCTAAGCAATATATTCCATGAATACATGTATATATTTCTTTGTTGTATGAGACAGAGTTAATCTCATAGCTACGCAATTTTGTTCATAAAACAACAATCAACCTTATTAATACATGACAGCTAAATATTGCATAAAAATTAAAAACTATAAATCAGAAAAATTAAGAACTGCGATTTACAAAAGAGCTCAACTTCATATTGAAACAACTTTTCTGTTCTGGGCACAGCCTGTTTCGATTGAGATGGGGGTTTAGGTAACCAAGCAAATTAATTTAATTGATTAATTTATTACTTTACCTAGGCCTTTAAAAAATTCTTCGTTAAGCATTCGACCCCTGCGATTCACACTCTCTGGATCGATATTTACAGATATTGTTTACAGGCAATCTCTCTAAAAGTCTTAACTACTGCTCTATAACACAATTAATAAATATCTCTATCCCTCTCAATATGTCCTCTGATCTCATAAGGTACTTTCCAGAAATGTTTCGCACTGTACAGTTACAGTCTAACTTGCTCGTCTGTCCTCGCTCTCGTTCACACCACTCAAACAGCCCAACTGCTGTATACCCTTGTCGCAGTCTCTTTTTGACTAGCCGGTCTCGCCTAATCCCTCGCCGCCATGTCCGTCGCGAACACTTTCTGACTAAACGCCACAATCACACTGCCGCTACTCGCAGTGGGTCGGTATTTATAGTCGCCTGCGACAACACCCAGGATATTCTCATGGCTCGCCGACAATGCTGGTTAATGTAAGCCGAAATTTCTACGTGTTTTGGTAACATTCAGTCACATCCGAACCGAATACCTGTCAAGGATGGTTTACGGATGCCCTCCCATTCAGAAAGCACGTGATGTTAGCCTGGCACGAGCTGCCCGCGTCACCAGATGCAGGAAGACGGTGGATGGATATGGTTAGGGGCGCAGTCCATCGTATCGTCGCCGGAACTGTTGGCAGAGGCATCATTTGGGGCCACAGAGGGGGGGGGGGGCAAATGCCCTCCCTTGATTTAGAATTTTATATGTATATACATATTTTTGAATTTTTAAATTTAAATAATGCTAACTGAAGCACATAAAACTGAAGTTTTATTATTATTAAAGTATCTAATTTATACATGCTTAATTAAAAAAAAAAAAAGATGCAACAAGGTCACTGTCGCCGGAAAACAAAATCTTGCCCCCCCCCCCCTAGAAAAACCTGAAGTGATGCCCCTGACTGTTGGGAGCGTGTTGGGGAGGGGGACGGGACATGGCTCGTCAGGTCACTCAGCCCAACGCCTTCGAGAGCGCTGACTCGTTATAATTTATTAAAACCTTACTCAATGTCTTATCCTTATTTTCCCTCGTTTGCTGTTCTACCTGCGCTTATAAATCGCAGCATTCTAATGAGTCGGTTAGGAAACAATTTGAAATTATTCAGAAACAAGTACAAATATAAATATCTTAGTGGCATACCAATAAGCCCTAAAATGTAAGGTAGAAATAAATTGTATGATTTTACGACATAGGATTACACAGAACAATTTCTTCGGATTTCTGCCAACATCCCAAGAGTTCCTGCCTTATAATAAGTATACAACAAGTACAACAAAATTAAAAATTTTAAAAACCGCCAACTGTAAATTGATGAGTTGTAAATCCTGCAAATTCCAGATGATGCGCAGCATCAGGTCAAGGTAACTATGTTATAGTAATATCATTGAAATCACAGGACACTAAATTTCGTATCGATCAGACCAGAAGAAGTTGCTAGCATCCCTTAAACAACTAGAAAAGAACTGATGATCAAACGCCTGAACAGATCTTCATAAATTATAGTTCCGAACCATCACTAACACGTCAGCTTTCAAACAAAAAACCGCATCAAAATAAGTCCATTCGTTTAGGAGCTACGATGCCACAGGTACAGACAGACACGTCAAACTTATAACACCCTTCTTTTTGCGTCGGGGGTTAAAAACAATACCTAATAAATAAACATACACATGTTATTTCAGAAACGGTAATTTTTTAAAAGGTGGATCTCAGAATAACACATTTAAAGGTAAATGTCAAGAATAACTACTCAACGTATACCGGCCAAACTATTGATTTTGGAGGTATGGATTATTGATGGTAAAATTTTCATCAGGCGGTATAAGCAGTCTTACATAAAAAAAATTTGTTAAGTTATGTTAGGTTATTTTAGGTTAGGTCAAATTAAATTAGGTAATTTTAGGATTGGTAACCTAACTTTACCTAAGCTTACATTAAGCTAGGTCAGGTTAGGTTACCTTAACTAAACTAACCTAACAAAAAATGTTACATTTTAATTTTAGACATATTAGATGTAGTCCTACGTAAAAACATTATGTTAGGTTAGGCCAGGTTAGGTTACCCAACCTAAACTAACCTGATATAACTTAACATAACCTAAAATAACTTAACCTAACAGATTTTTACGTAGGACATCTAACGTCTCTAGAAACATTTTTATCAATTTAACTATACTTCTATAACAAATTGTTTGGCCGGATAACGTTGAGTCGCGATTCTTGATTTTTACCGGCCAGGAGTCCCTAAATTAATTTTTTAATCCTGAATCGCAAAACGGGTGCATAAGAATGTTGGTTTTTTTTATACTATGCAGTCTAATTTTTTTCAAAACGCAAATTTATATAATTTTGGCTAATTACCGCCTTAATTTAACGTTCTTAAAGTCAATAATTATCTCAAATTATAAAAACTGACGTTTTGAAAAAAATTAGGTTACATAGTACAAAAAATTTTGTGAAAACCACCATACGAGAAGTTCGCTTTTGTATCGGCGAATAGGTAAAACAGTCTCATTCACTCACCCACAGTTGTAAACGACATGAAGAATAATATTGTTTACTTACATTTCAGTTGCCTTGCTGAGGTTCGATACTTCGCCTTGAAGTAGGAATCACTTACCACACACGAGAAAATCGAACAAACCGTCACACGGTACTTTTTTATAACGCCACAATATTTTTAAGCCCGCCGAACTTACCCGCACACACAACTACTTTATAAGCAACACCGGATGTTGCTGGAAGAGTTTATTGGAAAACGTTTAGGAACAGTTCTTCATCGACATTTTTCATCGTCTTGTTCTCAGAACGTTTTTCTCCCCAAACGTACGGTTCTAGTCCGCGACACGCCATATTAGCAACTGGACACGGGCTGACGGGCCTACCAACTGCTAGCTAGTTACGGTAGCATAGACAGAAGAATATCGTGGGAAAATACAGTTGTCGATACATACTCGGCGCAACGTCCGTTAAGGTTGACAGCTGTCAAAAACTTACGAAAGAGCCCACGGGAAACTACCACCACAGAAACAAACGCACCTATGTTTACAGAGCAATGCAAGAACTGTATTTCGTATGTGGAGACAGCTGTGTATGTATTTTTCATTACAGCAGTAAAATGCAAATAAACGCGTACCTTCATTCTAACCAACAAAACAATCAACAACTGGTTCGATGTATCACAGCTGCTTCGACTGCAGCACTTTGTACATGTGAAGTGCTTAGAAGCCAAAGGGTATTAGCGCATGTTCATGAAACATGAATTTAGTGCATGTTTTGGTAGTTAAAATGTAAAGTTAATAATTTTGTGGGCGAGAGGTATGTGTGACAGTCTCGTGGGCCATAATTTCACTGCTATAAAACCATGTTGTTCTAACTCCATTTTTTATTTTTTTTAAGATTTGTGGCTAGTCTATACTAACTCCACTCATTTTACATTACAGTACAGAGGAAATAGAAATATTCTACTCAGAAGGTATAGAACCAGCATGTTCTACTTTTTGTTCTATCTCCACTGCAAAGGTATATATTTACTGTTATTTATTCTATTCATTTAGCATTATATTATTTGAAACTTTGGAAACAGGGTCCCAATATGATATTATATAAACACTATTTATAGCGTGCGTTAATATTTTAACTGCGAAATAAAACATGTGTTCCGCAAACTTGTAATGGCTCTCCTGTAAAATTTCTAAATGTGGAGTTAGAACAACGTGGTTCTATAGCAGCGATTGGTGATGTTTTACAAAAACAGCTGTCGTAAAATATGCTGTCAGTGTGAGATGAGAATATGTTATGAACGTCACTTCTACCCCTTGGATTCTAAGCCCTTCATGTTATTTAACACTTAATGTGTTCCAGTTTCACTTCGCCGTGGTTTTGGTTATTTCTACTGTTTGGTTTAATTTATTTGGTGCCAAATGGCCAGTTTCCTATAATGACTGCAGTTTACCCTGCTCTCGACAAAGATAATCAGCAGCCCGAGCATGGCTCGTTTTTTCACCCTACCATCAGAATGATGCGTCTATGAACTATGGAAAGACGTTTCGTCAAAAAAAAAAAAAAAAAAAAGGGAACATGGTTCGAATTGTCGCCCGTCGATGCGTTTCAGATGAACGATGCGACCGTCGATATAACCACGCGGTATTTTAGTGTTTCATGAGGCCGACGATGCATGTATTGAAACTAATTATTAATAGAGACAATGCCATATTCACCGTTTCAAGTGATTACGATGTATTTCAATTAATTCAAAACATATTTGCCCATAGTATAAACAATAAATCCAAAATTAATTTAAAGCTCAATAGCTGTACACTTATTATAACCTACAACTTCACCATGCAGCCATAACTTATAACTTGATAACACAGATCGATAATACCCAAATAAATAAGTTATACAGTTTATAATGAAGATTTTTTAAATACAAACCAAATATTTAAATTAATATACACTGGCACTCTAATAGAGCGCGCGTGTGTTTTGTCTATGATTTTATAATTTTCGTATAACTAAACCAAATGAAAGTGTTGTGTGGCATAATCATATACCGGTTTTTAAAAATAAATATTCATCTGTAGCACAAAACGCTTAAGACAAAATCATTATTTACGGAAGAAAAAAAAACTGTGTTCATGTGCAACATAGTACAGTTTAAAAAAATTTTTGGGTCTACCATTTATATTTGCAAATAACATATACATGTAGTACTGTACGTTATATTTATCTACGAAGCCAGTTAAAATGTTTGTAATTTTCAGAAGTATTCATATTATGTGCAAATATTTTATTTGTTCCCAAAATTCCGAAAGTTATTTTAATTTGTATTGTTAGCTGTAGAGGTCACAAAAATATGTATTTCCTTAAAAATTTTTGTACAATGCCGGTTATTTATTTTAAATACTCTAACATAAAATTCCTCTTTTGTCATAGTAAGTCTCACGTAGACTTCAAAATCATACATAATGCAAATGCGAAAATCCTGTTGAACTGAATCTACCATGTTTTATTTCACTTTTTTGTCTAGACAGCGAAATAAGTAACTAAGAATCATGGTCAAGTGCTGATAATTATATTGCAAAATTTTGTGAAAATATCAATAAAAAGATTCGGGAATTGTTTTGCTACTGTACTAACTAATGTCGTACAACATGACTACAGTGACGTATGCGCTGGCTCGCCACAGAATATCGTAACTTAACCAGTTTCTTCCAGTTCCTTTCAAACTTTAATAAATATATCTTCTAAATAATATTACATAACGTCAGATTCGTCACAGCTGTTTAATAATTTTCATCACGGAGATTTTCTATTGGCTGGAACTTCATTCTCCAACACACAAAAATAACACGCCTCTGCCACGGTCGTAGAAGAACAGGTCTGGACACTCGCCTATCTACCAATGTATTTTGCTTGACCCCCTTGTTGTTTGGCTGTAGTTCGTCAAGTTACCGAGACTGTCGTATTTTTGGCGCTGTAATTCGGGCGGTCGGACTCAAATTCCGCCCACTTTTTTCCGTTGTTAAATTTATAAAGTAAATAAAGATTGCTGGAGCCTTTTCTTGAATTCATAAATTTATAAAAAATACGTTTTGATAAATTTTTTATTTTAGTGGGAAGGAAGTGGGTGGAGTTAAGAGTCCGACCGTCCTAACTGCAGCGCCAATAAAACACAATATTCTCGGTAACTTGGTGAACTACAGCCAAACTACAAGGGGGTCAAATATCCAGGCGAGTGTCGAGACCTGTTCTTCTACGACCGTGGTCTCTGTTATAAATTTAGTTCCAACATCTACATAATATTCCTCTTTGGAACCGTCGTCCACTCGACGCCATAATTTTGACGAAATAACTATGACGTCACGTGTCATCATGACTCAAGTGTTGTTTTCGTAACAAGTTGGCGTTATCACGGTTTAGAATAAGAGAACCATGCTAGACCTACATGAATAGATTGAGAAGCCGCCCCTGTGACTTATTTGACGCGTATAAACGTTACTTGGATTACTCTTTGTACGCCTCAAGCTGAAATTATAACCGTCTGTAGAGATTCCTAACATGTAGTAGAATTAAACTTATCCAAGATGACTGGATGGATCACTTGATCAACTCCGACTTAACCATGCTCGAGAGCAAGGTAAACGGATGGTTCACAAAACGCACGAAAGAAAAAAATATAACACAAAAAACAGTAGATTGAAACTGTACGTATGACGTTCAAAAATATCAAAGAAAAATTAATGACATTACTACGCCCCAAACCCCATCGAGTGTTGTCAATACTGAAATTATCAAGCGTTTATGTCAAGTCCCGAGATTAATGTGGGTAGGACAAACTTTCAGTTTTATGCATTCAAAAAGTAACCCGAGTAGTTTCCAAACGTTTAATAAGTCACGTGACCTTGACTTTTTCCCCCAGGTTTTTAGACATAGGCTAACTTGCTGACCGCACAAATACTCGCACGTAACTGAGCAGGTTACTTGAAATAACCACCTTTTATATTTAAAAACATTGCATTCGTTTGTTTTAAAAATTTATATTTATATTATTTAATGTTTTAAAATTTTTCTTGGAAATTGAACGCGTAAACCATAGCTAAGCATTGTCATTGTATAAGATCCACTGAGACTTTTATCACTAAACGTGTCGTACGGTAGTTTTCTGTCAGTTCCGAATTACTTGAAGGTGCGCCACTTTCTGTATCATGCTAAAACGTTAGTTCATTTATAAATTTAAAAATTAAATTTCTAGTAAGGTGAACTTTGATAAGCTTAGCCCTTGTAATAAAATTAACAAGTTATTTTTAAGAGGGTTGTCTTAGTTGAGAATGTGGAACTAAAAATAAAGTATTGCGTTGGGTGCGAATCATATCACGAACATGCACTCATATTCTGCACAGTTACAAATACCAAAACTTAGCCATTTTCTGAGAATTCTCCAAGGCCTGACGTAGATCGTCTTCCGTGTAGGAGGTTTGATACAATCGATACTGGAACATATGTTTAGCAGTCTGATCTTCTCCACAATCCCATTTAATATCTACTTTTGTGTGGTTTCATTTTGCTAGATTAACCCTTGACCTGCCGACTCCTCACCTCAAACTGTTTAAATATTTCCACGTCCACCGCCCTTTGTCAATGCCAGGTGGTTTCATATACACTTTTCCAACCAGAGGGAATGTGACTCTTAAGGCGGTTTCAGCTTTAGACGCTCAAACAGTAACTCGAGTAGACGTTACCACCGTCCAGTAAGGTCACGATATGCTATACTTGCAGGATTTTCAAAAACCCGGGTACTCGAGCAAACCTGGTCATATGACTAAGCAAACATACCTTACTCCAAATGGTTGTTTAATGTGACCACACTGAGCTTTCCACAATGTTCTAATATGGCTTTTTAGTCTGTGATTACATGTTCCTTTGAAGTTTTTGATAAACAAAGTCTGGACTTCAGTCGTTAAACGTGATGTTTATACCCATATAATTGATGAGTTCTTTTCTGTAGACAAAATGCGCCTTCCCAAAATATTTCTGTGATCAGTGGCGCCGCAGCCGCGGGGGTAGCAGAGACGACCCCCCCCCCCCCTCCAACTACTATGCGCATGTGTTTTACCCCACAGACACGTTTTATGTATATGTAAACTAATTATAACTTATGTTAGATAATGCCACTTACTAATTACACTTATAGCTGGGAAACATCTAATTGTTGCAGCATTTTGTATCTACCTTAAAATTCAAAATTTCCCAGGGAAGGACCCCTAGGCCCCCGTGTTTTGTTTGGGGTGCGTATATACTCGCAACGTAACTGAGTCTCTTTCCCCTCACACCCAACTAAAAATTTCTCTCTGGTGCTCCTGGCGATGAGAACAGTAATCGAGTGTACACTAGACAACGGTAGAAAATTATTCGATATAATCTAGCGTCTGATTCTTGCACTCAGGAAACATTAACGTCTGTGTCCTTGCAATTGCCACAGTTAAAAATGTATCTCTGTTAACACTGAAAGAATATCACCGGCCGACGAATAAGTGCTCCACGACGTACGCAGTCTGCACCGGTGACATGTATTGTGTATACAGATGGGATACAGAACTAAAGAGCACAAACAAAAATAAACGGAATTCATCTTGTCTTCGAAAGACTTCATTTTGTGTGTTTGTGTGTATATATATATATATATATATATATATATATATATATATATATATATATATATACATATATATACAATACATACATATACACATACATATGTGTATTTTTTTTTACCTTTTGATTAGATATTAATGTGAATGAAATGTCTGTTACAAACACAATTGCCTAACTTGTACCATCTATAAATGTGACAGTTATGGCGAAGCTACCATATTGAACGAAAACCAAAAGTATTTTGGCAGATGTAAAATTATAGTATTACGTACACATGTGCTTAAACGATGTATTCGTAAGGCGCAGTCCTTGAAAGTTACTCTCTTATAACATTTGCCTTTCATTATATTTCCGTTGGTTCCGTGATAAAGAAAGGTTCGAAAGGTCATATTCCGTAAATAATTAAAAACTAGCTTCAACCTACGTAGTAGACGTTATGAATATTAACGCCTCGGAAAGGTCACGTATTTACGAGCCACTTTATTGCAGGGAATCTGTAAAAATTTCCTACAAAGAGAAATTAATCTCACTCCGGCCAACGAAGTATGCTGTCTACAGTACGGTCACTAGAGACGACCTCGACAACTAATGTTACGATTCTTCGTCTTCTTCTTCTTCTGCAATTCCATTAATGGATGTTAGCGACCTCACTATGCAGATGGCCTCGCTGTCGACTTAAATTATTTTTAAAAAATCAAACTTGTTAAAATAAATGTCGATTACACGTTAGAGTGTTTTCTAAATCTTCAGTAATTGTTACGCAAGTATCCCGATGAATATAGTCATGCTCTTTAGTTTCTACTGCTTGAGTGATAATATTTTTGGGGGACTTGCGGGGAAGAGGGGAAACAACTGCGCCTGCTCGCGCAGCTCTGGCTCTGTACCATCCGTCATGAAAACAGTCAAGAGGTTCATGGATTTAAAGACTTAAGCAATAGGCCTTAGAAATTTTTTCCATAATATTTATTTTAACCGAAGCATACACAATTGAACTGTTACTGCTTACTTCTTAAATTCGGCAGTGGAAATAGTAAGTTTAACTAATCAGATGCCATTCGTATTTCACTCGTTAACCGCCATTTTTCTTTAACCTATAAAATACACACAAGACGGGGCATTTTTAAGAAAATAAATGTAAATTCTAATGTTATTAAAAAATTTTTAACTGCAAATACTAGAACAACTTCATTTACATTCCTCGCAATAGATATTTCCTCATTATTTTACTAAATGTTTTTAAATGTAGCCTTTGGACTAAACAATACAGAAAACATACAATATTGAAAATATGTTCTTATATTGGCTGAATAGGCAGTAATATCGCTATTGCGAACGCTCAATTTTTACGACTCTACTGCTTACTAATTATGTTTTTTGTTTTTTCTTTAATCCATTAACCAAACAAAGGCAGTTCAATTGCAGCAGTAGAGTGCGTGGCCGTAGGACTAGGGGGCTAAGGTGCCAAAACTTATGACGCCCATAGTAGCTCCAGCAGATTACTTTTCATAAACGCCTCGCGTGGTTCTTTGCAAGTTTAGCTGACGTCAGCTTGGAACCATACGTATAAACAGAGACTTCGAACTTTCTATGTGAAGCTTTAAGTCTTGATTTTAATTGGCATTACACCCACATAAATTAACACATTTGTATTTTCGACGTTTGACTACACAGTGAACTGCACCTGTAATGTGTAGTAAAAACCGTGATTTTAACCAATTTCTTGTTGTTCTGCTGTCCTAGAATTTATTCCCCAATTTTCGCAACTGGTTATTCGTGTTTTCATCTATACTTTAGTTCATGTGCACTGTTGAAACTATGTTTAAGGTCCATATTTACCGAAAATTAAACAGCAGGAGCAACAAATGTTGAAAACAAAACTGGCTATAGCTGTGCTATGGACATTGTGGGAAACGCAGATGATATCAACAAATTTATAAGATAATTTATTTGAAACTATGTAGTAATACAACTTTATTAGAATAAATGAGGTTGCAGACATATGTCATAGCTTGAGGTTTGTTGGAAAAATTTCTCTGTATAGTGTGACGATTAAATCAACCACAAAACAAGATCCCAGCAAGGAGGTCAATTACAACGAGACATGAACATTTAGGTACTTAAGCTCCCAAAGAAATCAAAGTTTTTTTTAAGGTGATAACGATGTAAGGGACAACAATTCTAATAACAATGCTACTTAGTATTTTTTTCAGTATCCTATGATTTAGACAGACATGCATTTTATCGAAAAAATAATTTTACTAACACTGTTGGTGACGAAGTTGTTAACATGTTACTACAATTCGTAACACTTATTGATAGGCCTTCAACATGTTACCCACAAAGTATTAACAACACTTATTATTAACATTTATTCTGACTATTTACTCAGTGTTTACAGTAATGCTATAAACCAGTTATCAACAATGTTATAGAGACTAGCTGATGAAAACATTGTTGCAAACAAGTGTTATTAGCTAGTTTAAGGCAGGTGAAATCGGGACTTCAGACTGAGATCAGTTTCTAACGGGTAAATTGTCCTGTAAATTTTTTAATATCGTGTTAAGTATTCCTGCAAAATTTATAAATTTAGAACCACTTGCCTCAGACAGTCTTCAAATTAAATACAGACAATTTAGCAAAGAGCACTTCACTTCCAACACGAAACTGCTGTACCGGAAGAGGTCGAAGTAATCACGGGAGTGCTGGTATAGCCAAGTGTCTGCTGGAGAAGTCTCGATTTACGTTTATTCGCCGTCGAAACAGTCTCCTTCTGTGGCCGAGACAATACCGACAGAAGACTGCATCATTCGAGGATTGCGTGTCTGTGTACGCTGAAGAGTGAGAGAGAGCGCGAAGGAATAAAAAGAGAAGAGTGAGTATGCAAGCGAGGATTAAAAATTTTAAATGTAACATTAACCACTACGAACATGTCGTGACGTCAGTTGAGGGAACGCGGGGAAAACCAATTAGATAGAAGTAAAATAGAGGTGCTTTCGAGCCAACATTCGAAAGGGTGTAACATTGCATGTTTGTGGCTCACTGAAATCTTCTGGACAAAAAAATTTTTTTTTTTTTTTAATTTTTTATATTGCTACTGCTTGTGTTTTAACATTAACTTCATCGTGTACTTTAAAATTAATGTCTTGAAACGGTAGTCCATTGTTTTGACGCTCTGACAGCGTAATTTTTATGGAGTAGATTGAAGTACATATGGATGGAGTTATGCAGAAGGTAACCAACCCATAAATTACTGGAGCTGAGATATTGAAGGTCAAAGTCTACTGTGTCCATATAAACCCTGTAGAAACCACTTTTCCTTTCCTCTTCTTTTTATTCAAATATTGTGATTTAATACTTGTATTTTCTTCTAGGATATACTTCGTACCTTCTTCCTCTACTTGGAATGATTATCTCAAAATAAATTACTTTGTGGATTGTATCCGTTCTGCATAACTCCATCCATATTAGGTGAGGTCTTACTGCGATCCAGTGTAATGTTTAGAGAAGATACGGCCACTGCAGTTGGTTTCTTTTTGTTACATAACTATTCAAAATAACTAAAATAGCCGAAATATAAAGGTGGTTATTTTTACCACCTTTTCTATATACTTCCACCACACGCATGCGTAATAGCAAGTAATTACACGCCAATTAAGCTACGCTGTGACTATGATAAATATTAAATAATATGTTTAAATTATGCCAGTTATTTGTCTGATTTACATGAAAATGCATTAGTGCCAGTTACAAATTTTATTGATTAAATACATGCTCTTGTATGTTCGCTGCCAAAGTATCTACATGTGGTGCAGTGTGTAAGTTGGAATGTAAGCATTTAAGGTGTTTTCTTACAACTATCATTATTCAAATGAATGAACCATATATGTATTAAGTGGATTTGTGAATTTATATATTTGCAGTCCTGGAACTTTTTCTCTACTCTAGGAGTTCGAGTTCGTCCTCCATTTTGCGCATTAAGTTCACGGTTGTTTAAGTTACTGTGGGAACTGTGGTTAATTAATTCTTTTACTCGTGATATGCCCTCCCTTCAAAATAGAAAATAACATTGCCATGTACCTTAATTACTATAGTTAATGCGTCGATCATGTGATATTTAAAACATTTAGAAACATAATAGTTTAATGTAATGAATACTACCTTCATTAAAATAGAGAAAAATCCAATTTTAGAGACAGATTGGTTGAATTCTAGGTTAAAAATATGTTGAAACATGGGAATTCTTTACTTCAATCGCTTTAAATTGTCTTTTTTATCTGTACTGTGAGTAAAGTTAGCGAGTAATTGTTTACTTTTTTCTGTGTGCAGTTAAATGAAGTAATATATTTTAAAGGTTGCCATAAAAAAAAAGGCTCATTCGACCGTCAACTGGGTGTGTTATTTTTTTGAATCTTTCATGCTGAAAATTATTTTTCTCAGAGGTCCACCCAAACCAGTTTTTCGTGTTTATTCCCTGCACGTTTCATAAACCATATCCTGCGTGGCTTAAGCCGCTCATTAACGATTCATGCCTCCAATTTCCTAACAATTTCGTCGGTGGTTGTCGCTCATTAGGGGAAATTGTGGAGATGTGATTATCCGTGGCAAGCGGGGATTCGTTATTCGTTGCGCAATCTCCTAATCTCCGTTTACGAAGCCCCGTGCAAAAAATAGATTTATTTATTTTGAAGTTCGTTCAATGACCCGGGAGCAGTATTTTCAACTGCTATCAGTCTTGTATGTTTTTTATTTATTCTGATACCGCGCTTGAGTTTTTATCTCATTCGGGTTACGATATCACTGAGTATGTGAAGGTGGGGTGTGGAAGAGGGGATGAGGTGAGATGTGTTTGTTAAATGAAACGGCTTTCTTGTCTGTAAATCATCCCGAACGGTATCTGTTTTTATTTGTAAGTCTTCGTACCAGATAATGTTTGAAATCTTTTTGTGCGAATATTTTACAGAAAAGTAACAATCATAACTTAGCTAATACTTTTAGAGAGAAATATTCCAGTGGTTTAAATGAGTACCATCAGATAAACCTCACGTGATGACTTTGCCGTTTGGAATTCGCGACACTTTCATGGAGGTGCTGGAATTGTGCGCGGAAATTTCAGCGAAGCGAACGCATACAGAACATACGTAAATGTTTGCCTTATCGGCCCTTCTTACACGCGCGAAGCAATTCGTGCCAAGGTTGAAATACTGCGACGAAACGAGAGGCACACAAAAATCACTCAATCCTGTTGTATATATTTTTCACCCCGGCGCTGTTTATTTTTATTAAGTTTTCTTCGCGCAGCTTTCTGAATAGGAGGTCATACAAAGTATAAATAGTTAATATGTTGATTACGTGCAGTAACGGACAGTGATTTGTTTCAAAAGCGTATTTAAAAGTGCTCACTTTATCCCGAATAACATATATAGCGCTTGTATGGAAGATGGCAGAACGTTTTTATTTTAAAAGTTCAGAAAGTTGTTTTCAGAATGTACATATTTGCTGTTAACAGAAATTTCCTGTCACTGACCTACAAAATTATCTTAATTTCACATAATACATTTAATTTATGTTTTTGTACCATTCATCCTTAAGGTCATTAAATGTTGTAGATGTGTTTAATTGACAAATTTAAAATTTCTCTTGCAATATTTCATTGAAATGTTTAGATGATCATCATTCAAATGTTAGTATAATTTTTTTAAATTGTGCTCATGACAATCATAACATTTGGTTAACTAAATAGTCACGTGACTTGATTAGTTATTAAAATGATTAAGTAGGCCTATTTGAGGTATTTAATTATTAGTACGCCCTATAAATACCGCAATATCTGACAGTGTCATAATTATACGATATTAAATTACTAATTATTATTTCCCACCCTACTAGATCCATCAAAACATGACCTTCTAGCGGCCGCCATTTGCCTGCCGCTAGCATGGGCAATAATTTGAAGGAGACCACTCCAGTTCAGCAGACTGGGAATCAAACCTACGACCTACTGACTGTGAGGACATGCTGCCGCAAGCAGAAAACCCACTCAATTATTCGTTCACTCAGAATAAACACGTCAAACTAGACTTTCAATGGCAACCGACTGCCAGGTTGTGCGCGAGAAATAAATCCTTTTAAGCTGCAGTGTATATGTCGTTCACGATGAACTGAGGACTTCCGAAATAAGCCTTTAAAAAGTCACTGGCCGTTACTGCATATAATCCAACATTAGCAATTACCGCATTAGTACGGATGGCAGTGGAATATCAAATGTAGTTCGACATATTTTACCACTCAAATTAAACTGTACAGAATTACTATAAACTTAAATAATTATTGTTGTTTGTATTCAATATATTTTATAAACGTTCTGTAACCACCCACTTAGGTTTACAGAAACTGCTCAGTCAGACTTAGCCTACTACACGCCAACAGAAAGTATACGGAGTTTATGTTAGATAACACTAATTAGTAACAAAGTTAACAAACTTACACGCATAGGACAGGTACAAGCTGACTGAAAATAAAAATTAAGCTAGGCTTTCCAAAATGTTCACTTGTGGTGAAATACCACAGCCGAATATATCATGATTACTCACGTCTGAGTTGATATCTACTTAGCTTACCACAATTATGGTTACCGGACGAATGTCAGTGTAGTTGATTCATGAGTTATTTCTCGACTGGCGGTAAGTTACACGTACCAGTTTCTTGGTATACTTTCGCTTACCAGTATTCAGTGTCTCGTTCCATTTACAAGATACGTAATTATTTGTACGTAAAATAATATCTAATAGTTAAAAAAAAAAAAAAAAAAAAAAAAACTAGATTCGGGTGTACCAGAAATCCGAGCACGGCATTAATGGAGATATAATACCTTAAAAATTTTCAGGACAAGGACGAATTTCCAGTAACAACGTCCAAGGCTTTCTTGATCATCAGTTCAAATTCAGTTTTGTGTCGTCTCAAACAGAATTCCTTGTTCCCTTTCATTCCATCCCTCGTCTCTGCGTTGTTTACAAATTATAAGTTCAATCGATTTGATATATTATTTATAAATAAAATTACGTTACATATGTTATTTGCTAGAAAGTGGCAGTTGACTTAGAAAGTGATATTTATTTATCAATCGTTGTGTTGGACTAACCTATAGCGTGAGTACTAAGTTTGTTCATATAGTACCACATTTTCTATACGTTTGTACCAGAATATATCCGAACCCCTAACACAGTTGATCTTTACTCGTGTGTTTTGTATTTCCCAATACCCACTGCAGGCGGTATATTCGTGGAGATGGTATGTCGGCGCGTGGAATAAACTTTACCTTTGACACAGTGAAATGATAACTTTTTGTTTTACTTTAAAACTAATATAAGAGGGAATGAGTCTGGTTGGCGTATGCAAACAATTTGTAAGGGATTCCATTCGTTACTCTACCCAGCGTCTTGGAAGTACGTTAATTTTTAGCAAGCAGGTAGTGAGTTAAACGTTTCTGACCTGATCTAATATTTTAAAATGAATTTTTTTTTTTCGTTACGACAAACAAACCTTTCAATGGGAATTAGTGATATACCTACATGATTCTCGTAACTTTATTTAGTATTCGCGTCAGGCCCTGGCTGGGGTATGAAAGTCGTGGATTAGTTAAACCAGATGTGACAGTCAGCGCTCCAATGTAGCTGTATGCCCTCTCCAATTTCTGTACTCTTGAGGCGCCCTCAGACACAGCGACGGAGAAGCGACGCAATACTGGAATGCGGATGTCTGTCATAACTACCAACCAACTGAATAAACTGTTTTTTTTATAGCTTAACGAGAGCAGATTTAAAAAATCTGTTTGGCAGTTTTGTTTAAAATGGTTTACGCCGCGACAACTAATTTTTTCAAGACAAGAAATTATACGGTTTCAACTAAAAGAAAAATTGACCAGAGTGTCATTATTAATATAACTAGTATTTGCTGCATTGAAAAGATTAGCCAACATCGAGAAGACGATTTTAAACAAAACTGCCGAACAGGTTATTTGATACCTGCTGTCGTTTAAACGTAAAAAATTTAATTCTCTGAAAATATAAACAATAGAGCATGGCCTTAAGAGGCCGTGTCAGTGTTTCAGGCGCATATATGCAACCCGCAATAACCCGTTATAAATCAGGGCTAATTTTACGTTGGCTATAGCAATAAGAGTATTACATATATCAACGTTATCTTTGCGCTTTATTAAAGATACTGTCGTTCTTATTTTCACTGCGTTCTGTAAAATGAAGTATAACAAACGCTTACATTATCAACGTTATACGAAAAAATAGTTTAGTAAAATTTGTAGCCGCCATTCTTTATACTTGACTTCGGCAAGCGCAGTGGAAATAAGAACGACTCTGTCTCTTATAATACGCGAAGATAATGTTGATATGTGTAATACTCTTATTGCTATAGGGAACGTAAATTTAGCCTTGATTTATATGGGGTTAATTCGGGTTGCATACATGCGCCTGAAATACTGACACGACCTCTTATGTTCGATATTGTTCTCTACTATATTTAATACAACTGTATAGTGTACTTTTCTCTTGTGTCTTGCTTAGTTTTGTTTATATTAACTTCTCTTATATAGGAGATCTTTCTGCTCTAGACTGTATTGCAAGAGCGAAACTCTCAATTTTTGTTTAACGCCGCCGCAATGGAACGGAGAGAAGCAGGGGTGTTTGTCTTAGTGGTGCTTCCCCGCGAGCGGCAAGAGGTTCTGACGTGCGGGCGACGTGCAGAAACTTGCGTGAAATTTCGACAACAGCTTTCTCTCTTGGGGCTTATATCAGAGCTTGAAGCCCCGGCTAGACCAGAAGAGTGGAACGGTTTGTACGTCATAGATGTTCTCCAGCACTGTAACACCTTTGTTGAATGTGAATAACTGGAGGCAGAATTTAAAATGCGCGCTGCCCTATACCGAGGAATCTTTTGGGGAAAGGGGTTATGGAATGGGAGAAAATTCTCGCAGAGGAATGCCAACAAATATGTATTTGTACAATCCCGCTAAATAATAAGCGTCTATCCTCCATAGTTAATTCTTTAAGGTGGCCGCTTGCGCAGGCCGCCGAATGATGTACTAAAATTCGTACGTGACTAGATTGTTCGTAAAACTGTTCACCGCGCATGAGTGACGTCTGTTTAGGAGTAGCAATTAAAGAACGTTGCACGTATGTTTACCCGTATCAGGTTCACCAACTACTTGTTAAAGCATATTTTCTAGCAGCCGAAAAAAGTAAAAAAAAAAATGTGTGTTTTTGCTGTCCTTGTTAGGTATGAAAATCGTGGCCAGGATTTTTTTTTTTTGGGATATATAGGCGTGTTCGATGCACCTTTATCTTAAATATTACGCCATAAAATTATAGCAGCTCACAGAGGCGAGTTGTTGGCGAAAATAATTCACGAAAGTTCAGCGACTTGCGCCTAGAGGATAAGGTGAGGGTGAGTCCCTTGCTGTGTCGTTCATACCGCTCCGCACTTCTAGGCATCGGAAGCGCAAAAATCACGTATCCGCCCAGATGAGGGCCCGAGTTTCTTCGCATTTAATGGCAATTATTTTTTAAAACATAAATGGGAGCCGATAACGTAAAATCGCTTCGTAACTTTGTTATGACTTATTTAAACTGCATACTCTAATTTTGTCTAGTCAGAAGACTTAAAAATCGTTGCTAATTAGTTAATTAACAAAAATTTCCTTTTAATTGATAAATTAGCCATACTCGTCATACAGTTTGTCTCGAAAAATTACATTGCATAGTAAAACCAATTTGCAAAAAAGTTACGAAGCAACTTTCCGATAGTGACTCTCGTATGGATTTAAAAAAATAATTCTCTCGAAAGCCAAGAAACTCGGGCCCAAGCCCTTAACAAACGCCGTTGTGTGTCACCGTCTCTAATGACCTCGCTTTCAACGTAAAGCCCACTTAACCAGTGGCGGCTCGAGGGTTGTTGGCAGGGAGAGCACAAGTTGCCGTCAACCATCGAACATATACCAATATACTGGTTGCTTGTTCTGTTATGACCAGCCAGTAATAAGCGGCACCTACATACCATAGTGGTAGTGGCTGTAGCGTCAACTAACGAACAACCATACACAGTTCTCTGCAATTTGTGCCCTACCTGCCTTACTTGGTAACAACCTACGGGCCGCCACTACCACTTACGTTACCTTTTATAAATACACCTTTTTATAGTAACATAACCGCTTAGTGGTGCTTCTGTTTTAGAAATACCCTACCCAAAGTGCAGTGTGATGTTCTTAATCGTGCGTATCTCCCCTTGCTTTGTGCTTTAGTTTAATACGAATTTAAGTATTTGAGAATTCGTAAAATATAACAGTTTGAAGTTACATGCTAACATTGTGAGTTACATCAGTTTTTAAATTAATAATATTAGGTACAAACATATATTTAAGTTTTGCGTCCTGTGTTAAACTGTAGTAAAATTAAACTTATTTTACGTCTGTATTAAAGGGCTGAGCGGGACTTGAACCCCTGATATACCGCGAAGTCGGATTACTTAGCTTAATTTTGAGGTTACTTTGCACCACATGTTTTAAGTTGTAGGTAAATATTTGCATAATCTCACATTGTTGAAGACTGCACCATTCACAGCTTCAATAGTAAACAATACTTTATAACCTGGTGATGTAAATTTACCCATAGGATTGTAAAGTAACCTCAGTTTATGGTAGTGAGGTCCTCTGATACTAGCATCTGCGGATTTTATCCACTTCGCAAGATATACATGCTGACATGGAAATGAGCTTACAAAATTTCCTTAGATTAGTGTACATATAAATTATCTTCGAAAGTAATTTTTTTACGAAAGGAAACTCACTCTGGGTTTACAAAAAACTGTTTTCACCTTTTGTAGACATAGTTGATGGCACAACTGCTGCTTACATAAATCAGGCCTCCTTTCTCTCTGCACGCCACTTATATCCAGCTTGAGGCGTGAAGGAATTTCCCGTCATCTAAAAATTCTCGTTTGCTCTCGCGACAGTGCGTTGACCGCTTCACTTCTCAGCATGTTTTCACGTCACATGCTGTCAATGAATTAAAGCTGTCGGCAGTTGTAAAAGAGTGCCTGGTGACCTTTGGCTGGTAGTGTAATTTATACAAAGATAACTCCCTGTGTCAAGCATTTACATACATAGAGCCCAATAAAAGTGTGGAGTTCAATGGACGAATAAAGAAAGCTGCAAATTAAAATACATTAATTTCAAAGTTTGTTTGGCCACTTAATTGTTTAGCATTTTGAGGAACACTATGACCGAGGATAAGGTATACTATGGGGAGTTCACGATGAAGTGAGCACTGCGTAAAGTTTTCTTTCGGCCGTTTTGCAGCCATCTTTACTATTTGTAATATGAAAACTTGCAGGCAACTAAAAAACAAGTGTAAACGTTTAATACACTCAAAAGTGAACATCTGTTGGCCCAATAAAACATTTATTTAGTTAATTACACGCAGGGGCGTCATTTGGGGGTTCAGGGTGGTGGCAAATGCCCCCCCCCCTTGTATTTAGAATTTTAAGTGTATGAAATATATTTTTTTGTGAATTTGTTATTTAAATAATGCTAACTTAAGCACATAAAACTGAAGTTTTATTATTAAAGTTTCTAGTTTATACATGCTTAATTAATAAAAAAAGATGCAACAAGGTCACTGTCGCCAAAAATAAACCTGCTTCCCCAAGAAAAAACCTGAATTGACGCCCCTGATTATAAGTTCTGCTGAGTGCTCAGTTTATAGTGAACAGACTATACCAATGTAGGCCTACTGTTATACAAAGCAATTGCGTACCACCGATGGGACTTTGTTTGGCGCAATGGTTAGAACACTCCACCAAGGCGATCCAGGCTCGATTTCCGGCATGGTCGGTTACCAGATTTTACAACGTGTTAATCATCGTGCTGGACGATGCCACTGATCGGCGGATTTTCTCGGCAAACTCCAGTTACTCCCCACCTTCTCATTGTTTTCTCGTTCAGACTCTTCTCCGTAGTAGATCTTCATTCCACGCCATCCTCCACGGGGGCCCAGTCATAAAGTCTGCATCTGGGATGTGATACACTGACCCACGAGTATCCTCCTCTTAGTTAACCGTTTTGACTTCTGTTTTCCCCAGTTTGCTGTAAATGTGAAAGTATCGGAACAGTGTTTCCAATGAAGTATATATTGTCATGCGTAAAAGTTTTGTTTATTTATAAAACTCAAACTACTTTTGAGATGTCCTTTTTTTATTTACGTATTGACATTTAAAAGTAAATGCACGTGTAAGGTGGATTTAAGCGCTTACTTTAATATAAGACAAAGAAAATATAATTTTTTTTAATCACTAAATCAGGTGGAAAACGTGCGAAACACTTGATAAAAAGGTATAACAAAATGAATAATGAAACGTACAAATACTAATTATCATTGGTATGAAAATAAAGAAGTTGAAAAATGTGATGAATTGTTTTTGCATATTATGTGAAACGAAGTATTAAATTGGCTGTGCACGAGCTTCAGTGAGGGAAGGAAATGGAGCGCCACTCCTGATAACCGACGGCAGAAGTGGTGTGTGAAATTCCTCTCCGGATATAACCGGCAACGAACCGCTCGGCGCATTTGACCCGACCACCAGCTGGTCCTCCGCGGTCGCAGCGGGCGGCAGATGGGGCGGCGAGCCCTTGCTGGACCACGAGGTAAATGGGGGGGGGGGGTCCGTGACTATTGATCAAGCCGCCCCGGCCGGGGGTTGATCGCGTCACAGCCGCCACCGCCAGTTGTTTCCCTGCCGCATTTTCTTTCCCCTCCTCTTACGAAACGATTTTAGCTCGCATAGTTTTCTCATAACGGAGCGTCAAAGTCAAAATTTGCGTGTTACCTATAATTCACAGTGAATTAACCTACCTTGCGCTGCGTAAACTAATGTTAGAAAAACTCGCAGTGAACAACTGTCGTATTTTTAAAATGTGCTGATGTTGCAACTTTATTCTTGTACTTTTGCGATGTTTTTGAGATTACAAATGCTGTGGACTTATAAATATTAGGTGTAGATAAAATTATTTCTTAAGAGGGCTAAACTTATTTCTTAAGAGGAAACCGTACCATTTTCAAAACTAACACTATTTCATGAAAACATTATCATTATAATTTTGTACCATTTGATTATCCTCACGCCACTGTCCCCGCCTTAGTATCTGATGCTTGAAGTATGTGAATACTTTGTGCAACATCTTCTCTGAAACACACCTCCCGGGAAATCACTGGACTTTTTTTTACAAGTGTGAATATGTATGTATACATATACTAATATTTATATGTATAATGTATAGAACGGTCGTCGAAAACCAGATATGTCCACATTATGTAGTTGTAAGGGGAGTGAAATTAACTCATATATTATAATAGTTTCTATGAAAAATATTACTTTCTCAATAGTACATCAATTTATTTCGTGGAAGCTAAGTTTATACTGGCGTGCAGTTCACATAGTCTATTTAGAAAGGATATTCAACTCATTTTTCGATTTTAGAACATGTCTGGTTTTGAATCTATGCTCCTCATGTATATGGATGTCTCGTGTGTTTGTGTGTGTAGGTGTGTGTGTGTGTATGTGTGTATGCGTATTGATAAATAATTTTAATTCGGAGCCCAGTAGACTCTGACAATCCAATCTACGACATTACCAGTAGTGCTCTGACATCACAATTTACACGAATCTGTAAACACTAATACCGTACAAATGGCTATTTTGAGACCTGATTATCTAATAATCGCCTGTAATTTTAAATGTTGTGTTCGTATTCTTTTTTAAATTATATGTTATTATCTTTTTTATATTATTTTCCCCGTTTTTACTCGATGATCGTGTGATAACTTACACAACTTACATGGTCTATACGCCAACTGTACGAATGTACAGAGTACTCGCCGGTGTAGCAGACAAACCACCTGGCATAAGTTACACCAGGTTGCATAACGACAGGCGTTATTTATAAATGTTTTAAAGGCTACAAAATGAATTTCAACGAGAACAAATGCTCTAAGAGTGTTACACAAAGGCGACCATGTTTGTTTCTGTCAACCTTTCGTATCTTAATATATCAAAAAATGTTGGTTATAACTTTTCTAACAATTGTATGAAGCACCTGCCGATTGTATTAATGTCAGAGGAAAGATTCTACAAAATGCAAACAAACACTTTTAACAACTTCGTTAACATAAACTTTACAAGTAAAATTGGTCATTAATATCACGCATCAGGAATCGCCTTATTAAAGGTGTCGGTCTAATTAAGACTCATCCTGTACGTATTCATGTATTTACAGCAGTTTCTTGTAAATGTTATAATAAGGTTTGTAACCTTACAAAAAAAAATTCGGTAGATAGTTACGAAAGAATTATTTGTAAAAATATACATACGAAAATGTAAATTTACAATCTTTTTTGTTTTCTACTTAGCAAGTTTTGTATACTTACAAATAACTGTTTTATATTTACAACTAATTTCTTGCAACAGTGAATTTTTTTTCTTTAGAAGATCCCTGAAATAATACAAACCAATCATTCATTTACTACGTGATGCACACAAATAAAAATATTTGTCCGAGACAATAGTGCCATTTTGAAAAATTCGCTATTTGCTCACGTCACTTAGACATTTCCTGGCAATGCTTTCTTGAAACTTACAAAAACGTGTGTATTTAGAAACGCAGGATTTGTTTTCTAGTAATTTTAGAATCTAAATGTTTTTTTTGCCAATATTCTCATAAAACGAAAAGTGGTTTATCGCAGCTAGGACAAATGGGAACTCCCTTCAATAAAAAAAACAGGTGATAAACGGCAAATATAATTCTCTAACTGTCCACTGACTCACGTTTTTGAATTGCTGATAGGAATATTTGTCGAACAAATTTATAAGCTTTCTGTTATTCTGTGAACTGTTATTCTGTTAATTCTGTTATTCGTTTTTTTTACAATCCAACTGCGCGGTCGTTTATGAAAGGCTGTAAGATAAGAGGACTATGTACCTAGTGTGTTGACAATGTTGTAGCTTGTCACACCTATTTTTGTAACTGTTGAACTTATTCATAATACGTTTATTTACATAAGAACACATACTTGTAACTATGCTTCTATGATTTAAAAAATTCCGCATGCTTATTAGAAACATGATTTTATAGGTCATTCGGAATAAAGTGAGCACTAAAGATTTAACCTTTGAAAAAAATCACAAGCCGTTACTGCATATACATCACCACTAACAAGAGTTACTTTACTGCTTGTATGGTTGGTAGCGATTTATTGTATGTAGTTCCATGTATTTTCCAATTTGAATACAACATTAGTGAAAGAACATATTATGAAATTGACCTCTCTGTATTTAATATGGTTCAAAATATTTACTTATGATTTTATTGACATTCATACTTACAGTATATTTAGACTCAATTGGCGCGAGAATAACGTGATGCTATCGCTTGCTCCGCGCTTCAGACAGTTCAAAACTCCACCAACAGGAGGCATCAGAGTTAGATTCACGCCGCCAAGTTGCATCATTTGCGTGCGTTTGTCCGTTGTACGTATACACACATTCAAAAGCATTTTAGACATTTCTTTGAAAATCGTTGCGCAATTATGATGTGAAACCATCGGTAATCTGTAAATTATGTGTTACGTTTGCCAGCCTAGAAACATCATACTTTTTATTTCACATGTTAAGAAAAAATGTTATTTATTGTTTCTGAAGTGCGTCGTCGTTGTTCGTGGCAGCAGAACTGAACGAAACTTGAATTATTGAATAGCGTGTGTCATGTCTGTTTTAGTGGCGGTTTTGCGTTACAAATTCAAATAAAATATGCCCTCGTATACGAGATTCGTAACGGCAATAGTGCATGTTGTTTAGATTAGTCTATGGACAGAAACCAGACATTAACTCGCAGGTATTTATAACTAAGATTACTTTTTATATATCTTATATTCAGCCCCCGTGCATTTAATGAGTAGATATTGTAGCTAAAATTTATTAGAGCAATTTAATGTAGTTGTAAACATTGCACGACCCTATGCAAATAAAAGCACGTGGCATTATTTGTGTTTACATTCGGCGGAAAGATATAAACTGCAGGAAATAGAAATTAATCAGGGCTTTTTGAGTGTTCACTTAATTCCGAATCACCTATAGTAGCGGTTTGGGCCATTGGTTGAAAATAGCTTTTTTAACCTGCTGCAACTGAAATAATACCATCCGGGTCCATAAGCCAAAACTGCGTCGGTGTACTACACTGCACATCGTCCACAAATAAAATTGTAGCTTACCCGCTTGAACTTCCATTGAAAACACTGCAAGCCAGTCTAGTCCTCTGCGTGCAAAGACGATACCGTTCTTGCCAAGAGCTGCAATCTGACCCTCATCCCTCCCTTGTTTGCGCGCCTAAAATTCGGAATATTAACCCATGCTTACAAACAGTATTTTGAAAATTCCTTTAATTGTGTCTACGCGAATATTAGAAAAAGTTTACGTGTGTTATACTGTCTCTTATTTTCGAGACACGTGGCTAGAGCACTCGCCTCCCGCCAAGGCGATCCGGTTTGATTCCCTGCGAGGTCGGTCCCGGATTTTCGCGTGTGGGAATCGTGCCGGACGATGCCGCTGGTCAGCGGGTTTTCTCGGGGGTCTCCCGTTATCCCCGCCCCCTCGTTCTGGTGCTGCTCCATTCTCACCTCATGTCACTCCTCACCAGCGCTAAAGACCTCGATGCTAAGCGCTGACCAGAGTCTCTTACTCTGTCACCAGTACTGAAGACCTAGATGTTAAAGTGATGGCCGAAATCTCTTCACTTCACATTCGAGACACACCGAGAATGATGTTTGCTGAACACTTACGGCGGTACGTGACCTAACACTGGCCTTGACTTACTGGCAGAATGGTATGGTGACATTTACCCGCTAACCGATAGGTTACGAGTTCGAGTTGTGCCTAGGACGTGGACCTGTTTTACTGCGCATATTTATATGTATCTTTTAATTATTAGAGTGTGACTTACACAATACTTACTGGAGAATTATACGGTGAATGTTAAAGAACAGCAAAAAAATTACTTGAATGCTTCCTATGCAATAAAACGCAACACTGACACTCTCTAACCAGTAGGTGCAAATTATTTTATGAGAGTTTGCATTGCGTGAAAGCCAATCCCAATTATTATTATTACGTAGACAACCGAGTGAGATGGCGCAACGGAATAAAATCTTGGACACGCACTCGAGAGGACCCGGGTTCGATTCTCGGCTTCGACTATACTGATTTCTGTTTTCCATGGTTTCCTGAATTTAATTCAAGCAAATCATTGGATGGTTTCTTAAGGCCTCGCTCTTTAGTTTTGCAATAGTTTCGAAAAAAATTTGAACGCAATTTAATACATATACAAAAAATGCATTCGTACAATTCGTACAGTTTTAACACTTATATATCATCGTTTGTGTCTGAACTTTTATGTTGCAATACACCTAACGGATTTTTTAATTTTTGTCCCTGAAATATCACATATTTTGTTGTCAAAATAAGCCAAAATGAAGCATAAAAATGTTTTACTAGCAAACGGTACTTTATTTTTAAAAACGCTCTGGCAAAATTGTGTACACAGTCTCAATTTTTTTTTCAAAGCATTAACGTCATGTCAATATTCTGGGGAAACAATCTTCACGTGTAGGGAAACATAAAATGTTATGTGGACATAGGTCAGAAAACATACAATTTATGCGCTACAGTTCGCAATATATGACGTATGGTTGATAGCACGTGGGCAGGACCATGATGCCGTGGGGCTTCATTACAGCAGTCTGTGTGTTAAAGCGTAGTGTTGTGGCATACAAACATGTTATGGAGTGCTGAAATGATGCCCCACAGCAACATGATCCTACCCGCACGCGATCAACCATACGTCATATATTGCGAACTGTAGCGCAGAAACTGTGCGTTTTCGGACCTATGACTACATAACATTTTATGTTTCCCTGCATACGAGGATTGTTTCCCCAGAATATTGACACGAAAATTTGCAACAGTACATGTACATTCTAGTGCATAGGGTCTATGAGATGCTCAATAGCTGTTTGCTTTTTAGGTAGTACGTCATGATTGGGCTTGATGCTGTTTGACAGTTCTATAATCTTGGAGTCACCAGGGATATTAAGTCAAAAGATAAATGGGCACAAAATACAGTTGTTTGAATTCTAGCTTATCCCCAAAAGAGTTAGAATTTTTTTCAGTTAACTACATTTTGCTGTGCAAATACACTGCTATCGATAGTTATACAGCTGAATTCAGATGCTCACAAATTTTATGGACGTACCAAGGGATGGGTGTCAGCTGCTAACAATTCGTCCGCTATGCTCCACAACGGCGTGTTGAGGTAACGATCGCGACCGCCTATCGACTGTAAGAAATCTATATATTGCTACCGTCTCTGTGTACGTTACAGCGTCTATTTAGCAATCAGAATAAGTAAAATACAACTTATAACTGCCACAAGATAGTACTGTAATTATTATGAGTAGAGTATTTACAATTAAGTGACAACATTTACATTGAAAACTAGGGGAACTTCAAAAGTAGGACTGCAGCAAATAGCCAACCCGGTACTCAAGAAAACATGATTAACAGCTCCTTTATAGGTAAATGTAAAATGTGGTAAAAAATTACTATTTAGATTAATTTATATTATTTAATGAAGTTTACATCTTTATCACAAACATGTCTACGGTGTACACTTCGTTATTGCTACTTACTTTTATGTAACTTATTCATTATTGTTTTATTTCTCATATAGGCTACACAGAAGATTTAGTTTATGGCAATATTTTACGGCGGTTGTTGCGGTTTCAAGTCTACCGTCTATATTTACAATATTATTTCGCAATGTTTCCCTTAAATTCACGCAACAGTTCAATGTGTACGATACTATTTTTTGCACATTTTTTTATTGGGGTTTACGTCTCGTCGACATTGAGACTGTTATAAAAATTTACACGACGTAAGATCCGAAAAAGGAATCGGCTACTGTCTGAGTTAAGGAATCATCTCAGCATTTGCCTCGAACGATTTTGAAAAGTCATGTAAATACCGAAATCAGGTTGGCCGGAGCCGGGTATCGACCTCGGGTTCTCCCGAGAGCCAGTCCAACGTGTGACCGTCGCACCACCTCGTTCGGTACGTGTGTTTGTCTGAGTCCGTTTATCTGTTTGTGTGTGCGTGTATATAACGTCCTTCTGTAGCCACCATCACAGAATAAATATATTATTTATTTATTATGACACCGTGGTGGACGGTTCGGTTTTTTAGGTGGAATTTTCTCGAGTTTAAGAGACGTTTTTATTTTTGATATTACGCAAATTGCTGCGTTTTTCTGATACTGATAGTTGCTATCGGCCGTGGCCGTCTAGCTTTTGGCTGTTAATTACCGAGAGAAAAAAGCGTTTGCAGATATTGATTGTATGCGCCCGAGTATATGTATCATGTATCATACATGTCTCCATGCAATATGAACCACGACGAGCTGCAGATTCAAGAGTGCTCGACATAAAGTTCGACGAAGTGGAACATGCAGTAGTGCAGACTTTCATCTCTTAATGAATCCGCGTCTCGAATGACAGAACCACTTTGACCAGGACAAACAGACTCTGGCATTACGTCCCGCCGAGAATTATTATTTCCTCTCTCTTCACGTTGGTCGGTGGTAATTCCCTGGAATTAATTACTCTGAAGAGTCGTCTGGATATTGTGCGCGCACGTGACTGCAAGGTGGGTTCGTTACGCTTCTCAGCAGCTCGAAAATGGCTTTTAGTTTCGTTTTATGAAAACAGTGCCTCTGCCCTCCACTTGACTGCCAAAGGTACGGTTTTTTTTCTCATGTGCAACTTGCAGTTAGCGCTAAAAAAAAAAAAGAAAGAAATGAAACGAATGTACTTTTAACAACCCGAACTAACTTTTCCTCATTTATTATCCCCAAACTCAATAAAACTCTCCATTCTTATGCTTTTTTTTCCACTCAAGTACTTCTACAAACACCGCTTAGCTCTCTTCCTCCATCCCCCTTCAATCCAACTGTCCGAAGATTTAAAGGTCCGAATTTACCAAAGTTTTAAATTTTATAACGTAAAAAATTTCATCGTCCATAAATGTGATAAATGCTTTTTCATAGCATCGTTTTTACTACTGATTTATTCAAACCTATAAATTTTTATTTTACTTGTATTTAGTTTCTCGCCCTATTTGTGCACTGTCGTTGTTTTCTTTTAAGTGGTATAAACATATAAATGGATGACCAAATATTACCTATGGCTGTGATCGGTTCTGAGAGTCGACAGATTACCTCAGCCAGCATTTTTACTGGATAAGAATTTTTTTTTTTTACGGCTGTGTTGGCAGTCTTGTAAATCGTTGTTTCCATGTAAATAGCAAGTATAAATTCCTTGTGCTACAGCTGATTTTTGTAATAACCACTCTTATTCGATTGTTAAACTGTATGCGCAATAAATACATAGCATGGAAAAATATTGATCACATGAATAGATGCGGCAGGCATTAGATTTCAACCACAGAAGCATTATACGGAATATAATTAGTAAAACTTATTTTGCGTTTTGGTTTTCTTCGCATTATATGGTAGCGTAATCCAGTGGGTTGTCTCACGAACCTCCGGTTGTTTTCCCCCACTCTTGCATTCAGTCACTGCTACTCTTCCCCGCCCCCTTCCAAAATCACATATCGCCTCACCTCGTTTGTTCTTCGGGTTGGCAGGGTGACAAGATTTCTCTCGGACAGAGCAGGAGGTTCCGACTGAAATTAAATGTTATGACCCTGCCTGATGCTGGTATCACAATAGCGCGGCGGAAGCGACGCGAAGTGTGCGACGCAAATATAATAACTTGTCGGCCAATCAGTGTCGAGGCTTCTGAAACGTGCAGCGCGACGAAAATGGCGGACGTGACGCTAATCTCGAATAAAAAGTGTTTCCATTTTATTTGTTTCGCGGACGCGACAAAGCTGATAAACGGAATTTAATTTTGTTCTCAAGTATTGGTGAAACTGGTCAATTGATGGTGAACTTCATTTTTTAATTTTACGACAGATTTTTGTTTGTTGTTATAAGCAAATCATAACATTTTTAAGCAAACGTGTAATTGTGATTTTAATTTCACATTTGTGAAAAATTTTAAATATATATAAGACAGATAAACGGGGATATATTTTAGTATTTTAAACATCTATGGATGTCATACAAAAGGTAAGTTATATATAGGGACAACAAACGTTTTACATTTAATTTTTGTCGCGCGGTAGACCAACTAGTATACGCAATAATGCGAATTTTAGTTCCGAATCGCACCCTTCACTTTGTGTCTGTCGCGCTATTGTGAACAATCATGAGGCAGCAATCATTCTGTTCACATTAAGAGGGTGTTCTGAATGCTTTTTAATGTGTATTCTACATATTTTTGGAAGGAATAAAACAATCCTAAAAAATACTTTTGACAAATTTGTGAGCAAACATTGGCTAAATTCATGCTGTTATAGTGAAACATTTGTGACGCTTAAGTTTCTTTATTTCTGTTTCCGGGGTAAGAGAATAAGCTACAGGAATGTAACACACTGTAAAAATAATCTACTCATACAGCTGACGGAATCTCCAATATGGGGTAGTCATTTCACGAGTTTTTTCTTACGTCAGATTCTAACCACGAAGTTCTCGACGTAAAGGTGAAGTCATATGTCCTTACTGTGCTTACACTAGTTGCGAATTATTACTTTTTATGCTGTTAATTTTCATGTAGTTTAAAGGTCTACAGCATATATAAATCTAGAATTTTGACTAATAGGAAAACAAGTACACTACTTTAGACAGTCTAATCTTAATGTAAGTAATTAAGCTCAGAGTATCTTGAAAACAAGATTTGCATGTGTTCCGTTTTCTTGGAAAATAATCAATTAACTTTAATACAATTTTAACCGGAAATGTAGAAAATGTAAATGTATATACAGGATGAGGCACATTAAGTGTTAAAGAGCAATGTCACTCAAACCAGTGATCATATCTATAAAGGTTTCAGACAAAAGTTTCAGTGTTCGAGAAGGCCATCATAATGAGCCGATAAGAAATATCGGTGGAGGCGCAGAAGCTGCGTCAAGGTCAACTCCACTTTGTTAAATAGAAATAGAAGTATGTATTTTTTTTCGATGACATTAGTACCGATTTGACGACGAATTCATCGACCTACGACACAAGGTCATTTAGTCACGCACTCAAAGGATCCACTAACCTTCAGGTCAGACTTACCAAAATAGTCGCACTGACCCGCGGCAGAGTTCAATGGCGCGGAACGAATGACCCAGCTAATCGAATTATGCTGCAACCCCTGGACTTGTCCCAGTGTACATAAATCACCGTTCATGTCAGGTCAAAATTCCTGTCGTCCTGTTTGTTGGCACCCCGCCAACCACATCACATGTAATGACGATGCCAAATAGCGATGCCAAACATCCGTCACAAATCATCTCCGAGACAAGGCGTATTATAGTGAAAATACACAAGCCATTAATTCCTAACTTTTTTTCTACATGTGAGTGAGAGTACTCTGCCAACGACAGGAACTCATATTTTCATTTGCGAATAAATTTAATTTATTGATGATAGCGAGGGTCTCTTTTGTATAGCAATAAACGTACTGCTTACTTTCCCTTTAAATCGACCCACACACCCGTTGCTTCTCTGCTGTTATGACTGGTAAATGTCAGGAAGTGGACCAAGCAGTCTGGCTTAGGTTGTGGGGTGAGAGGGTTTTACGAACGAGGTCTTACGAGCCCATGAGGGTGAAGCGAGGTGAATGGACAACAAATCATCCATGTCCGAAACTGGGATTCGAATCCAGGACCACTCGCACTCAAACCGGCGTCTAATCGAGTCTCTGAACTGGAGTACAGTCTTCTCGCCAACAACTCGCCTTTGAGACATTCAGTGGGGAACCCATCGTTTTATGACGCAGTATTAAAGATAAGTGTGTATTGTACACGCTTATACCTTTGAAATAATTCTGCGCCAAAATTTTAGTACTGTTATAAAACAATTTTTTAACAGTTTTACACAAGATTGGGTGGCTGTAGTCAAAGGAAGGCACTTGTACTGAACTAGTTAAGTGGATAATTCTTTGGATGAGGGTTGTGGTTTAGTAAAATGCGTTGTCTAAATGTGATGTCTTTACTCTACATATAGTTTAGATTACAGATTTCTACACGGTTGTACTACTTAAATTAGATAGGAGGAGGGCGGCTGTTAAGTTAATTACGTACAGGTTCTACTTTATGATGGGTCACTTTTTGGACACCTCAGACCTTACCTCAGGCTGATGTTGAGTATGTTCGGCTATCGACGGACGGCGGTACGTCATGGGTCTCGACCCAGGACCATCGTGGTTAGCTGGGGAGGGCTGCAAAGTTTGAAGAAGACAGATACGCTTCTGCCGATACATTATGTTATATTGCTACACTTCAGTGGAGGTGGGAAGACTCGCTGAGGCCCTTGTCTTGTGTAACTACTGACCTAACTGCACTGTCTTCGCTAGCCCGTCATGCAGGCGAGGCTCTTCGTATTCATAACAGTACCTAAAAAGGACCTCAAAAATACCCATTTACGGCATCTTCGGCAGCGTGTAAATAAACTGTAAGAGAGAAACTGGTGCTCTGAGGTGGACAAACACAATTGAAGGTCTTTAAATGCTATTAATAAGCATTTATCAGGCACGCTGAGCTGTTTACGAATAATGTTGTTACGGCCGAAGCTCTTCACTTTGTCGGCGGTCTGGGCATTGGGCGACCTTAAGAGGGCGTGGTACATAATTCAACGCTAAAAGCATTCATCTATAACTGTAGGTTTCTTGAAGCCAATTTGCGAAAATTATACAATAGCAATACTAGACAATAGTTTCAGCCAACGATTTAAACAATTTTTTTTTTCCAGTGTTACGAACTTCTAAGGCACAATCTCTGACGCCGGAACCTCGTGCATTTAACTGCAGCGCAAGAGATCACGCGTAACGAATTAGTAATTCTGGGTAAATATTCACTCATTAAGTTGGCAAATACCATTATCTAGGACTGTCATTGAGAATTTTATCCATATTGACTTCGAAAAAACGTAGAAATCAATAGTTTTCAGCGTTTATCTATGTACCACGCACTCTTAAGGTAACCGCCTGCTCAGACCGCCGAGTGGTGTGGAGAGCTTCGGCCGTTACCAGGTTACTCGAAAACTGCTCAACGCACACGAGTGATGTCTGCTTAGGAATAGCATTCAAAGAATGTTACATGTGTGTATGTACCCGTTTGAAGTTCACCACTACTCATAAAAGCGTTATTTTCTATCGACCGAAAATGTGGAAGTTTTTTTTAAGGTATGTAAATATTGGCGCACAATCTTCTGTTTAAAGGTATAGATGTGTACAATACGCCTTTGCTTTAATATTACGTCATAAAGCAATAGGGTCACAACTGGAAGTCCCATAGAGACGCGTTGTCGTTGTCGGCGAGAGTAGCCTACTGCACACCAGTTTAGTAACTTGCGCCTAGAGACTATAGGTTGAGGCGTGATGTGTTTCGTGTTTCGTCCATACCACTTCCACACTTATAGGCCTTGAAGGCGCAAAATATGTTCAACAGGCGGCCACCGTAAGCTGTAGTGACGAGCCTGGAATTGTTTAAAAACTCACTCTTATGCGGATCAAGCTAATTTAAAAAAGTATGGCAGTACAAATTTTCCGTTACAGGTTTAAATTATACCTGTACTTGTACTTATTGACCAATCTTGCCTCCGTTCGCCGAGAAAAATAAACTTTTCAAAGAGGCCGGTTCCCGGCATATGAGAGCTATCCATTTTCCTCCGCATACCTTTCAAAGCTTTGTAAAACCATTACAACCCAACTGCCTTTTTAAAATATAAAGTAGTATTCTCCAGAAAAAAAAAACAAGTGAATTTTAACTGTGTTTGATTGCAGATACAGAGCTAGCAGTTGGTTGTCGAGAAACGCCAACATTAGACAACGTATGCTACAAACTCATAAATCCATTACATCTTACCAGTATTGATGACATAATACGTATGTAAAATTGCCGACTTGTACCAAAGACATTTTCATAAAAAGCACTACAATAGTATTAAAATAATAATTATTATTTTAGTATTTTCATTATAAATATTGCTCTGATTTGTGAACGAAACATATAAAATGCGGAGTAAGACCCCACCTTAAAGGCAAAAATAATATTGAATGGCGGGAACTATGCGCCCTTAAACGTCTAACCATTTACGTGTGCAGTTGTTGCCAGGGCAGTTACTCCTGCTTTCTAATTGCCAGCAGCTCGCAACAGTTGCGCTATCCTGACTCGCTTCATTGTTAGCGCTCTGAAGATGGATACGACCAAGTGCGGCGGGAACGTGGTTACCACAACCGTTGGGACGCGGCGCTGGTTTGCAAGCCAAGATAACGTGTCGTAACTTGAGATTGGTTGCACCGTCGTAGTTACAGCATGCGAGCCACATTTGAGACGACCGCAGTGCTACTTGTTCCTAGATTGAAGGTCGACCCCCGACCCCAACAATACTATTCTGTTTACGGTCAACTGATCACTTCTGATGACCGTCTTTTCAACAACAACAATCAAAATATCGTTACCTTAATAGTAAAAGCTCGTAACTCCATATTATGAAGGTTGGACATTCTAGCCCATTTAAACCACCACAATAAGGTATTTACAAAGAAATATTGTTGAAAGTAGGTATAAAATTTTAATTCATAATTATATGGCACAAAAATTTGTATTTTTTCTCAGTGTGAGGGAAATAAAATCGTTTCTCTCTCTTTTTTTATGAATGGATGCAAAATGGAGTTACTGTGTTTTACTATTAAGGTAACGATATTATGGTTATTGTTTCATCGACGTCAGATTTTAAGTACATTAAAACTTATACACATATGTGTAGGGACAGGAAAATTTCGCGAACTCAAAGACCCACACGCTAAACTCCATTGTCCTATACGTACTCAAGCCCCGTCTAATTGTTCACTGTCTGTTGTTCCACTGAGTAGCAGCTAGTAGACAGATGGCCAGGGCTTGAGCATGTATAGAATATTTGATTCGAACATGCAGGTCATTGAATTCGCCAAATTTTCCTGTCCTGCCTGCACGTTTATGTTATCATATAATAAAGTTAAGTACAGATAATTTGGTTAGCTCTTCAGCACTGGTTAGGAATGACTTGAGGTGGGTAAGGAGCAGCGTCGGAATGAGGGGACAAGAAAAACGGGAGACTCCCGATAAAAAAAAAATAATGTCCGCCGGGAAACAATAAACGAAACGATCAAATATAGGGAAAAGTAATAACTAAACCTTAAACAGCGAAATACATTTAAGAAAATCACGACCTTATAATTACTGGTCTGGACACTCGCAAGGCCTATACGTAGCATCACTGACTCTCTAAACAGCCGACATCACTAGTTCATTCAGTGGGGTGGAGGTATGTTGACAGTATTATAGTAATGTAAAATACTACTGTTGTGCTACTAGCAATCCTGGCGGTGCCATCAGGAACTAAATCGGGATTTATATTCGTTATCAATATTACCACAGTGTTTAAATATTATAATTTTCCTGGTGGCGCCGACGGTTATCTGACGAACTAAATCATTAAAAAAAAGTGGAGTTAACTTTTCAAGCAAGTGTCTAAGACCTTATCGTTTTATATAAACACAGTTTTGGTTATGCAGCCTCGCAGATACTGCAGTTAAAAAGATTGTTAAGTAACAAAACAATTTATGCGCATCACATAAGTAATGTAAAATATGCGACGTAATACCTTACAAAATCTGTACTAACTATCCTTAATTCTCTACTCAATTCTTTACCTACTTTATTGTGTTTATAAATGTCAATCGAGAGTTAATAACAGAATTTTGTAAAAAAGCTTCTGTGTTGTGTACGTAAAGGAGACAAAATATATTTGTGATGTTGGTTGTTGTATTCAATAAATTATAATTGTAAAATTTTCGAAAACTATTTCACTCACAAGACAACTATTTTGTATTATTTAGGTTTTGAAAAATCCGACGATCGCGTATTCAGTAGTAAACAAGAATGATATTTTTATTCAAAGCATATTGGCAACCCTGCTTGCGTACTTCGCTTGCGCGGTGGCTGAAACTGTGCGTTGCTCATGCGCTGTAACGTACACTACGATAAAAAAATATAACGGGCTCTATCTGTGAAATCCAGTGCGGAATTCTGTCTGGAACCAGCGTATTTGTGGTACACACTGTCGCAGTACTACTTGTACTAAATTAGGTACGGAATTCTGCACTGAATTATGGATAGTGTGTATCAGGCTTAAGTTTCAGTGCAAAATTGCAACAATTTCCAAACGGAGTCACGTCTCGATACATTTCGGGTGAGTTTACTAACATCCTGTTTTGCAGAATGGTAATCACTCTAGTAATTATGTTGTTGTAGGCGAACAGAAGATGAAATATAATCGCTTCGGCTTCCTCGTCGCACAATCTGTAGAGAACTTGTTTCTTCGAGTTCTCTCCTGAAGACTGTTCTGCACCGAAAAATTCGTAATTTTGTAAACGTACCAAAGAAACACTGTCCAACTCTTACACATTACATTAATTATAATTTTCCACGAGTGAAATAGTTTTCGGTTATATCGTTTTCGTAAAACATTACCCAAAGTAAGAACTAATAAAATAATACGAATTAAATTATTTTGAGTGAAAGTAAATGTATTAAGCTACAAAACGTTACCTGTGTTTTTTTTTTCGCAAAAAATTTTTTACATTCAAGAATTTTATTAGAATACAAATAATTTTTACGTTAGGTTCTTCAGCTTAATATGTTGACTTTCACTCTAAATTATTTCGTTGCATCCTTAGAATAGTTTTTACTTTGGATAAGTAGCGAAAATAGTCAAATCGCTATTTTGACATGCGCTTGTACGAAAACTATGAAATCTAAATCTGTGGGGAAATTGCTATTAACGTAATGTGTAAGAGTTGGGGTACAGTTATAAAATTACGAAATTTGTAGGTGCAGAACAGTCGTAGCGGCGAAAATGTTCACTTGCTGAGCTCGTCCGCAATAAATTCGATTATCTTCCTAACTTGTATCGAACATTCTCGTTTTCGTTCTTTCTTTCTTGAGAGTGTCCTGTGAGCAAAAATATGTGTCGTGTTAAAATTTTCTGTAGATACACGAAGAGTTTTAAACCATAACTTGGATTATGTTTTCCTGTTTTCTTAGCTGGGAAATTCACAGAGATGTTGATACCGGCGAGAATGAACGATGGTGCCTGGCGAACAGGTTCCCACGGAACCTCAAACCCCTCCCGGGCACAGGCGAAAGTGAGGCTGCGGCCGTGAAAGTCTCAGGGTCAGGCAGGGGACGATTGGCCAAGGAATGAAAAATGTATAGGAGGGGGGAGGAGTAAGGTGAATGATACTTCGACGTGGGAACCGAGGCTGCCCTACCGTACTAGATTACTCTCGTGTTTTTTATACTTTGTTAGATATTTCAGCAACCCTTTTTTTACGTCCTGGAGCAATCCTTAGACGAGCTACGGCTTATACTCTTCTGACACGATATTAAAAAAAAAAAAAGTGTGTGAGAGAGAGAGAGAGAGAGGGAAGCCTGAGCTCCGCTCAATACACGTGTGGCTAGCGTGGAATTTGGTAAAGCCAATTTGGTGAACCTAATTTTGTATCCTACGCGGGGAAAAATTATTTTGCGGGTATTTACCCTGCTAATTTTATTTCCTGGTCACCACAAAAGCAATTTGTTGGCACCACTAAAATATCGCAGCCACCAAAATATTGTTTTGTGGTTACTACAAAATAATTTTGAAGGGAAGACTTCTCACGGAATTTTTTTTTCGTTGTAACCACTGTACTCATCCAAGCAGGGCCATATTTACGATCTGTGGGTACCTAGAATGAACATGTAGTGTGGGTCTTTTCGAGAAAAAAAAATTGGGGGGGGGGGGGGAGAGGTGCGCAATAATTTTTAACTGACTCCCTTCCACCCAATAAAAGTAAGATTGTTTTTTTTTTGCATAACCAAATCTATTTTCCAAACAATTTTCTTACGTTTTTAAATAATGTCAATAACAACTTTAGGCATGTGTGAACTAATTCTATAAGCAATAAAGGGAAGCTATTTCGGCATTAGTAACAACCCTACTTGGACATCTTGTCTGCAATAAGAAGGCTCGTATCACAGTGCAATAAAATTAATTTTTATTTCACTATTTTTTGTGGTGTAGGCCCTGTTGTGGTGCGGACTTATAGGCTGCAGTCTAGATAGCCTGCGCGTAAATACGGTCCTGCTTCCATGAACGAAAACGGACACATTCGTGTTTCGATCTTCTTAGGGTCTCTTCAGGTAAGTGTAGGTTGCAGATTCCAACAACCAACTAACAACACAGTTTGCATATTTTCGCAGACTTTGAGGTTGACGTGAAAGGCACAACAATATTGAACCTTCAGAAAGATTCGTTTTGTTGTCAAAAAAGATAATAATATACAAAAATTATCGGGCTGATTGCGGACTGCATGCGTGTTAAATGTTCAACTGCCAATTTGTACTGCAACGCAAGCTAAATACAATTTGGGCTATAATCGCAAGTTCTACACGTTTTCTTCCTAGAATTTCACAAAAGCGAAAAATAAAACAATTCAATATGGCGACTGAAACCAAATCCTAAGAGCGGTCGACGGTTGATACGTTTTTACACTCCGAAATCAGTATAAAGGGTGGTGATATGGGTGACACTGGAGCGGGCGCCAAGAATGCACTAAACAGCACGCTGTTTTTGTAGTGTTTTTTTCTAAACTGCACAGAAGAGCTCGCCTGGCGCATGGACGATGTTGCAGCGTGTCATGCGTAATTTTTTTTTACGTGAAACAGCTTAACTAATTCATATTACGTTTGTATACGAAAAAAAACTCACTTGAAACTAAGCTTCTGTAATTTTCAAAATTCAGCACGCTTGTTAGATACATGATTTTCGGGAATGGCTAAAAACTACTTTTTCAAGCTGCTGCGACTCCCAAAATACCCCCTGAACTCGTAGAGTACAAATTAAGAGGCGTATGTTGGCCTTTACTTCATATTTACTAAAAATAACATTTTAAAGTCCCATAGGAAAAAGATTACAACGAAACATTGCGCGTCAGTACAGCGGGCTGTGAATAGAGGCGATATGCTTATCGTCGAGCGTGGTACTCTGGCTCTTATCGCCCCACTGTTCCTACGCGTCAAATGCGGAAATTTGACTCAGAAAGCCTAGTTTTTGTTTTGACCATTATTTTAAACTTAGAACCCTATTGTTTACCTTAAGTGTTCTTCTGTATTGTTTCACATTAGTAATCTTTTGTACCGTTAGTAATAGATTACTAGATGTGACACTGGTAGATTCTGTGTTTTCAGGTGCGTATGTATGTATGTTTAACCTCCGACGCAAAGGGAAGGGTGTTATAAGTTTGACGTGTCTGTCTGTGTCATCGTAGCTCCTAAACGAATGGTCCGATTTTGATGTGGTTTTGTTTGTTTGGAAGCTGACTTGATCGAGAGTGTTCTTAGCTATGATTCAAGGAAATCTTTTCAGCCGTTTAAAGATCATAAGCTCTTTTCTATTTTTTTTGTTAATGAGAGCAATTCTACTGGTTTGGTCGATTTGAAATTTTGTTTCCCGTAAGTTGGGGTTTTTTAAAAATTTTTAATTTAAGTCTTGATCTTTGTTTTTGTGCTTGTAACTACTCAAGTTTAAGTGTCATATGGGGTGGTTTGTAGATGGTTAAGTGTGAGAGAAGCCAAAATGCCATAACTTCACAATTGTAAAAGACAAAAATAAGTAATAAATAAATATTTTTCAAGCCTAAATGAGAGCAGATATCAAAAACCGGTTTTGCAATTATGCTTAAACTATGTTGGCAGATTTTTTCAAGACAATAAATACTACGGTTTAAGCTATTATGTAATTTACTGAATTATTGTTGATTAACTTATTTGTAGAAACCGTACAATTTTCTATCTTGAAAAATACAGAAGAAAATATTTATGGTTTTAAACTGCAACCTCGTATGTCGAAAATGCAATTTCCCACATACGGCCAACTTGTATGTCACTGTTATACCTATATATTGATTAATACGTATGTTATATAATTTTTAATTTATGTTCTTGTATGGTAAAGGTGTCTGAACAGTTATTACGAAACATACTGTGATTACTACGTTTTTATAGTGCTTTTGCCTGTTCTGACATACGATATTGCAGTTCAACACTATCGATATAGTCGATTGTGTTGGTTTCCTAAAGTGCTAATGAATGTGTAGCCGCGGTAGACTGTCCATGCACGGTAAAATAATTCCTTCGTCTAGTTCGTGTTACGGGTGCGCACCCCGAAAATGCATCTGGCCGCAACTCGCAACCGACGGATATGGCTTGAACCAGAAAAGGAGCAAAGCAGTGCTGCCATTTACACACTATAAAAATTCCTACAAAAATGTTTATAACTTCGTATAATTGTGACGTTTTTCTTACACTGGATTCCCATAGTCCAAATTTAAGATTAATTAATTATAAAACATAAATACGTAAATGTTAAAAGCTTTCTCTAGAGCAAGTCGTAAGGAAACTACTTAAATTTTGGTTAACATATTTTTAGTCTTGTAGAATCTCTGATTTGTGCAAGATGGGCTAGTTTTAGTGACAACGATAGTATAACGTGGAATATAATTTACTTTTAGGCGTATTTATTCAAAAATAGAACAACGAATTACACCCTTTTATAGTGCAATGGTATCGAATAAAGGGGTAAACCCGAGGGAAGGCAATCACAACCTAAGAGGCAGACTTTTCAACTGGAAGGCCATAAGCGTCCTCTGTTACCTGAGAGAAGACTTGGGAATGGAATGTTTTACAAGTTCAATGACCCACATGTTAGACTTCGCTGCTCTATGCATACTCAAACCTGTGCTATTATTAGAGACCGGAAACGTTGGCGGGTTCTCTCGCCTGTAGGCTAGCCTGCAAGAATATGTGTGAACTGAAGCAGACAACAGATGCTCATTAGTTGCTTGTTGTTAAAGTAATATAGGTGTGTATTAGTTGCATTTCCATTAGTGGCTCAGAGACTTCCAGGAGATGTCAAATAAGTCAAAGGCCAATTGCGAAAGTGACGCAAATTTTAAATTGATGGAATTATAGCTTATGCCCAAATGAAAACGCGAATTTTTCAGGTCTCTACCAATTGTTCATTGTGCGTTGTTCCAGTGAGAAGTCACTAATGAAGAAATGGTCGGTGCTTGAGTATTCACAAGGTTATGGATTCTAACACACAAGTCATTAAACTAGCGAAACATTCGTTCGCCTATAAGTGACATGAAATGATATCCCTACAATGGAGCAGCGGCAGAATACAAGGACGACGGAAATTGAAGCACACCGAGAAAACCCGCTGGCCAACAGGAACGTCCGTCGCGTTTCCCACATGCTACAAATCTGGGGCCATCCTTGCTAGGAATCAAGGAAAGTGGTCCCAGCACTATACCGCCGCGGCATACATACATTGTTGAAATATGCATTTCAGTGGCGGATTTAGAAACAAATGAGGGGGGAGGGGGAACCTTGCGTGATTTTATGGATTGTAAAAATACCAGCCATCTCAAATGTGTGTTTGTTTACTGTTACAGAACATACAAACAACATTAAATGTACTTGGGTCGTCATAGAACAAAACTCCAGTTTCCTTGAGTCGACTGGACATTATTTGACTACATACTGTTGAACACGATTCTGTAGCTTCCCCCCCCCCCTTAAAAACATCCCAAATGCATGCTGCTTTATTACAAAGGCACTAATGACCCACTGCCACTAAATCGCAAAGTAACGTTTACAACCACATCACCGCTTCAAGACTAGTAGGAAAACTGCTACTACGATGACACTGCATGCCAGTTCAGCGCGCTGTGAATAGAGGCGATACGCTTCTCGTTGAGCATGGTACCGCTATTGCTCCGCAGTTCCCACGCGTCAAACGCGGTGGTCCAGCGGTCAGACCTCTTGCCTCCCACTTAGCTGATCAGGGTCCATCCCCGGCGAGTCCGGTTCCGGGAATTTCCGTGTGTGGGAAGAAAAGTGGCAGACATTTTCTCGATTAACTCTCCCTATCCCCCTTTCTTTACTCATTCCGTCGCTGCTGCACGCTTATCTCACCCCATCCATTCATCAAGCTCGACAGGCGGCAAGCTTTGCCTCGCTAGTCGAGCAGCAGGCCCAATCTTCACTCCGGCATTCTCTCGTACACTATGTGACCCTGCCAGACGGTGGGAAACTCGTGGTGGGTTTTCATTTTTTACATAAGCCTACCAGAACTGTGAAGGCAGCTATCGAGAAAGGCGTCGAGCGTATCCTCGGTATGTCTGCGACACAAGATGACGGTTGTGATGGTTGAAGGGCTAGGAGGGGCAGGCGGCGTGTTTGTGGGTCGCCCCACGGTGGCAGTGGCCGCGTCGCGCCACCCGCCGTGAACTTTCTCGTGTATGGGGGGGGGGGGGGGTGCACTTTCACTGGCGGCCGAGTGGGTCACGGTCGCGCAGCGCTAATCCCGCTTGTCCGCCGCGCCGGTAGCCATGGCGACCACCGTCGCGCCTACTTCCGGCCGCAGCTTCCTCCCTCCGCGTCTTCCGCTGCACGCACGCCCACGCCAGCGGCCAGCCGGAGGGTGCATGATCGATTACCGCGGCCGCCCCTTGCAGGACTTCTCATCCCCACACGGGACTGCAGTGGTGTTGACCATCAGACCTCTCGCCTCCCATCACGGAGTTCCAGGTTGCAGTTACGACGGGGTCAGTAATCGAGGTGGTGCAGTGTCAACACACACGCTGGACTCGCATTCGGGGGGACCCGGGCTCGGTTCCCCGGCTTCGGCCACCCTGACTTCACGTTTCCGTGGTATTCCGAAACACTTCAGGTTAATGCCCCGAGTTTCTTCATGTTTGACGACAGTTATTTTTAAAAACATAAACGGGTGCCGATATCCTGATACTGTTCCGTAACTTTGTTGTGGCTGGTTTTAATAACCTTTTTTTTTTTGTCGATACAGAATACAACAAAATAGTGGCAGATTAGTTAATCAACGTAATTTCCTTTTAATTGATAAATCAGCTAAAATCTTCATACAGTTTGTCTCGAAAAATTACATTACACAGTAAAACCAATTTGCAAGAAAGTTACAAAGCAATTTTACGATAATGGCTCTCGTATGGGTTAAAAGATAATTTTCTTGTAAGCCGAGAAACTCGGGGCCCAAGCTTTTAGGTCATGTTATCTAGTGTCTATTATTTTTGCGATAGTAATTTTTATAAGCATAAACGAGAGCAGATATTATAAATCTGTTCGGCAGTTTTGTTTAAATTTTTTTCCAAAACAAGAAATTATACGGTTTCGACTAAGAAGTCAACAAGAATTTCGTTAAGTACACAATTAACTAAAACCTTAGTTTTTACTGCCTTGAAAAAGTCAGCCAGCATACAAAATACGATGTAAAGCAAAACTGCCGGACAGGTTTTTAATGTCTGTTCTCGGTTTGGCGTAAAAAAATTAAGTACAAATAAGAGCGCACGACTTTAAGGTGGCCGTCTGAGTGAACATATTTTGCGCGGTCAAAACCTAGAAGTGCGGAAGCGGTAAGGACGAGACAACACGGGCATAGCGCCGCTTCCTAGTCTAGGTGCGTCATTTAGGGAGGGGGCAGGGGGGCAAATGCCCCCCTGGATTAAAATTTAAAGGGGATATATATATATACATATATATACATATATTTGTATTTTCTTATTTAAATAATGATAACTTAAGCATATAAAACTGAAGTTTTATTGTTAAAGTTTCTAATTTAGACATGACTAATTATTAAAAAAAGATGCAACAAGGTCACTGTCACCGAAAAAAAAAAATCCCCCCTTCCTAAGAAAAACCTGAAATGACGCCTCTGTCCTAGCCTCTAGGCGCAAGTCACTGAACTAGCATACAGTATTCTCGCCAACAACACTTTTACACAAGAAATTCAGTGGTGACCCATAGAATTTTATGACGTAATATTACAGATTAAGATGCTCTGCACACGTCAGTACCTTGTAAAAGACTCTGCGCTAAGACACATATACCTAAAAATAAAAAAATTTAAAAAAAAAGACCGCAAAATTCCCATTTTCACAATTTTCGGCCGCTACAAAATATGCTTTAACGAGCAGCGATGAACTTGAACTGGGAATACACACGTGCAACGTTCTTTAACTGCTACTCCAAAGCAGATATCACTCATCTGTCATTAGCAGTTCTCGAGTAATGTGGTAACATACGAAACTCTGCACACCACTCGACTGTCACCTTAAGAAGGCATGATACAACGCTAAAAGCATTAATCTATAACTGTAGGTTTCTTGAAGCCAATTTGCGAAAATTAAACAATAGCAATCCTAGACAATAGTTTTAGCCAACGTTTTAAACAAAATTGTTTCCAGTGTTACGAACTTCTGAGGCACAATCTCTGACGTCGGAACCTCGTGCATTTAACTGCGGCGCAAGAGATCACACTTAACGTAATAGTAATTATGGATAAATATTTACTCATAAAGTTGGCAAATACCATTATCTAGGATTGTCATTGAGTATTTTATCCATATTGGCTTCGAAAAAAGCGTATAGATCAATTGATGTTTTCAGCGTTTATTTATCTACCACGCACTCTTAACAAAGGCCATGGCCGACTTCTTTCCTAGTGTTTTTCGGTCCCATAACAAAGGCCATGGCCGACTCCTATTCCAGTTGTCGTCCTTGCATAAAGTTCAGTGTAACCGTCTCCAATGACCACAATATCGACGATACACAAAGCCTATAAAAGTGAAATAAAATACAACTGGGTCGCTCACGAGTCGCGTTAGAAATGACGAGAAGTCTGTCTTTTAGGTTAGTAAATTTACGACGTGAGCAGTTTACTGAGTAATCTCTAAATTCGTTTACCGACAAATCTCGCCGCATACAACATTGTTAAATTATCGCTTTAAATTTTGCTAGAAACTGTAGCACACAATTTACGTATAGGTGGTTCACTTTTAAATGAGCACTGTCCCACATTCAAAAGAATTAAAAAAAAAAGTATTTATTGCGGTTATAGGAAAAACGTTTTGAGAGTTGTGGAATATGTACACTAGTTTTTAGTTACATGAAGTTTTCGTATTTAAAATAGTAAAGATGGCGGCATAATGGCTCACAGAAAATTGTAAGCAGCATTCTGAACAGCCTTTTTTTTATTGACGAGTAATCATGGCTTAACGTCTCGTCGACAGTGATGCCATCGTACACGAAGCTATTCATTGGGCTCGAACAGACAGAAACGGGAAATAAATCGTCCGATGCATCCCGAAATCTGCGTGGAGAGATTTTTGGAAAAGTGCGGTAAAAATTGGAATCAGAATGGCCGGATCGTTAGGTAATCGGACCCAGATTCTCCCTAACTCAAGCTTAATGTTTGGCCAAAGCATCGTCCTCGCTCAGTCTATCGTTCTGAGAAGGTTGGCATCCCTGAACCTGGACTATACTCAACGGTAGACATACCAACGTAAAGTAGGCGTAAGGTGTGGACACGAAGTATACGGAGAGGAGAAGAAACAACAACAAAATGAAAGTGGGTCGCACTACTTTTGTAAAAAAATCCTAACTTTCTGAGATCGTGAATCGTATAATGTGGCCCGGTGAAATGATTTTCAGATAAACTTAGTGCCCTTTCCACCCCACCCCCAACGCCATAGTTTTACAGTAACATTGGAAATATTTTTTAAAAGAACATAATTTTCATATCGAAGAATCTCTACAGTGTTTTGTCATAAATATAGGCTATCATAATTTACACTTAGTTTTTTTTTCTGATTCTTTCATTGAATGTATCATCAATGTTGTTATGAAAATGTAAAAATCAACAAATAAAATTTTTCCGAACGAATGGTGCGTTATTTTGTCACACGCTTACATAGAACTGTGCATCGTATAACTGTACTTAGTCTCGGATTTTCTAAACTTTTGAGTTGTGCACCAATGTGAAAAAAAAAAAAAAACTATATAGCATGGCGTTAACCACAGAGCAAACAGCTTATTCGGTTGAATGAAGATTGTCGTTAAACAATCTCTGAGCTAAAGCACCACGCCTCAGTGGTAACTGCAAATTAAGTTGCAAGCAGCGAAGTTATGGGTGTTTGTCGAACTTCTCATTTACATCTCCCCCATATTTTCAGGTGTGAGATGCGGTATGATAATTACCTTCTGTGCTTCCGTCCACTGACCTTTCGTCAATTTCCTTAATACCTCGCGAGACTACATAGCGTGTATTAAATAATTATATTAAAATAGATTTTTAGCTACAGATGCGTGTAGGTTAAATGAGCAGTTCAAAAACACGATACAGAAAAAAATTTATTTACAGTAATTTAAAAGAAATGTTTGAGGTTGTTTAGCTTTAATACAGAAACATTGCTTTAAAACTAAGAAATCTATTTAAAAACGTTATTTTAAGTTACTGAATATTTTAATTTTTTTTTTAAGTTTTATTTGCCGACAATATTGTTTTCTTTGTAACAAAATATGTTTTATATTATTTAAATAATGTTTGTTTAAAAATATATAAATTGATTATAAATACTATGCAGAACAATTTCTGATAGCAACAAAATATTTCTAGCCTACCTATACCAGTACTGTATAATTTAATCGAAAGTTGTATTTGTGACTAACCTACCTTGTAATTGTTCATATTGAAAATAAATTATTCTTTGTTGTAAAATGTGCTCTGACAAAGGGAAAAATACTTTTATAACTTTCCGTTGTACTTATTAGATTATATGTGCTTGCTGTCGTCCAAAATTTCTGATGAGAGACTTTTATAAATCAATAATTAGTTAATCACTAATAACAATCTCACAGACCACAAATGTAATCATAATAAACAAATTAGACATTTAAATATCATTTAAGACACTCTATGATTCCTTTCTTGCGCTTTGTTTCAAGCAATTAATATAAAAGTTATGCTGTGAACAGTTCTAACTAAATCGAAGATCTTAAAGATGCTACCACCTTAACACAAACCCACTTTGAACTTAGTGAGACAAAAGTCGTGGACTATAAGGAAAGAAGGGTGACTCCTAGCATGTTAATACTACAAGACTGATTTCCTTTGTTTTTTTTTTTTTTTTTTTTTAAGATACAGCAGCAAATGGTGACCACGGTCGTAGAAGAACAGGTCTGGACACTCGCCTGGAAACTTGACTCCCTTGTTGTTTGGCTGTAGTTCACCAAGTTACCGAGAATATTGTGTTTTATTGGCGCTGATGTTACGGCGGTCGGACTAAACTCCGCCCACTTCCTTTCCGCTAAGATAAACAATTTATCAAAACGTATTTTTTATTAATTTATGGAAACTTTCTTTGCTCACAAATTTAAGAAAAGGCTCCAGCAATCTTTATTTACTTTATAAATTTAACAATGGAAAAAAGGGGACGGAGTTTGAATCCGACCGCTCGGAAAACAGCGCCAAAAAGTACGACATTCTCGGTAACTTGACGAACTACAACCAAACAACAAGGGGGTCAAGCAAAATACATTGTTAGATAGGCGAGTGTCCAGACCTGTTCCTCTACGACCGTGATGGTGACATTTGAAATGTCATAAGTCACCAATGTATGATCATTATACTGGTGACCATATATCTGTGTAGAGCACGATTTGTCTTGCCTGTATATCTATACGCAACCACTTGCATCGTGCGCTCCAGCGAAAGAATGTGAATGCGACCTACATATGTAGATGTGTGCCCTCGAGTTTCGGACGGGCATTAGAAAGTGTTAAAAAATGTATAGCCACAAGTCACAACAAAGAAGTGGTTGGTTGAGAAATACGAGCAACACAAGAAACACGGGATTCCGGAACGTTCAGTCTTGCCTCAGACTTCATTTGTAAACAGTTGAAAGTTTGTTCGGAGCCTTGGCGATCGAGCGGTTTACACATCGGCTTTTTGTGCCTACAAATTCAACTTCGTGTACCGTCCGAGTCTGGACATTCGCGTATGGCAAACATAACAGGTTTCATTTACCGTTTGCTGATGAATTTCCTCATGCTACGTTTCTCGGATTGGTACATTCCATGTTAAAAATAAGTGTATGGAAACAGTAACTTACCCGCCTCCCCCCATAATCGCATGTGACCAGACGATACCATTGGTCGGCGGGTTTTCTCGAGGATTTCCCGTTTCCCCCGCCCATTCATTCCGGCGCTGCTCCATACTCACCTCATGTCACCCCTCACCAGCGCTGAAGACCTTAATGTTAAGTGCTGACCAAAATATCTCTCACTTTATCCCCCCCCCCCTTCAGCTTTTTTTTTTCAATGCGTAGAAGCTATGTAATAACAGAGTTACGCAACGGAAACGATTCTGTACAGGTACAGGCGAGTAAGTGATTGTGTGAGAGATTTTGGTCAGCGCTCAACATCGGGGTCTTTAGCGCTGGTGATGTGAGTATGGAGCAGCACCGGAATGATAAGAGCGGGGAAGCGATAGATCCCCGAGAAAACTCGCCGACCAACGGCATCGTCCGGTACGATTCCCACATGCGAAAATACGGGGAACCGACCCCGTCGAAAATCGAACCCGGATCGCCTTGGTGGGAGGCGAATGGACCGACCATTCGGCCACCGCGGCCCCTTCTGTACAGGTGACTAACCATAGACCTACGTCTGTAAGTGTCGATAAAATCCGCAAAAGTTGAACTAAGAATTTTTTTCCTGGCACAGTTTGTTGACTTGACAAAAGTATTAAGTCACTTTAAAATGCAAGGTGGGAGAGACCATCAGATTTTAAAAGTAAATAACTTTGTAAAGTGTTTATGAACTTAAATTAAAAAAAAAATATTTAGTGACAATACAAATATATTTTTCTAACCCATTATTTTACCAATAAGTACAAAGAAATATTGCAGGTTCATAGACAAGCTGGCTGGACTCGACAGTCCCGTTTACTCTCTTTCCTCAGCTACTTCGTTTTCGTGCAGGCCGAAGACCATTGCGTGCGTGAAGACATTTTAGTAATTGAGAGATTTCCAGCGCTTGTGAGCGGAGAAATGAGGTGAGTACGGAACAGCGTTGGAACGAAGGGGCGAGGTGAACCGAGGAACCTGAGACCGGCCCACCAACATCGTCCGCACAATTCTCTCATTCGAAAACCAGGGTCGACCACGCTCAGAACAGGGGCGTCATTTAGAGTTTATTTAGAAGGATAAGTGTATTTTTTTTGCATATTTCATTTAATTAATAATAATGTAAGCATATAAAACTTAAAGTTTTATTATTAAAGTTTCTAATTTATACATGCTTTAATTAATATAAAAGATGCAACAAGGTCACTGTCGCCAAAAATATCTTCCCACCCTAATAAAAAAAACCTGAAATGACGCCCTTGGTTCGATCGACCCGTGATCGCATTTGCGTAAGGCGAGCGTCCTAACCGCTGCGTCAGTCACAGCTCCACTAGAAGATCGTCCACGGAAGCATGGCGTTTATGACTGGTCGCAACATCGATTATCTCTTGTTCTTTGACTCGGTTACAAACTTAATTGAAATTATGTAGGCTACTCACGGGCTGATCCAAAATGGAATTGACGGGGGTGGGAATATAATATTTTAGTTAGCACCGGTTGGCCGATTTAAAGCGGGGGGTTCGGGGGTCCTCCTGCGAAAAAAAATTTATTTTAAGATGCAAAATTGTGCACTTTGAGAAGATTTTGAACGTTAATGTTTAACACACAACCGACACAAATTGGAACATTTTCAAAGAGTTTACAGTCAGCTGCTTAGAATATATTGCAAAGTTCATAACACCTACTGCATTTTCAATAGTTTTAATAAAAAGTATAACATTTTTAAAACAAGGTTGTGCTCTTGGGAGGGGGGGGGGAGAATTCCCCGATCTCCCCTCCCCCCTTGTAACCCACACTTAGGCTACGTGTCATTACACACAGGTGTTACTCAAACGTAAGCCTTAGAAAACTAGCATGAAAAACTCGTCAGGTCACTGCATATTTATTTTTCCTTGGATTCGCGCTGACCGTATTTTCCATAATTTTATCTCAAATTTTACGATTTAAAGTGGTTTTCTCATGGGACCCGGGGTAGCGATAAATATACTGCAAGAGCGCTATTTTATTATTTTCACTTCAACGAGTTGTATTATTTTTTATTGTTACGTTCGAATAATACCTTGCGTCTCTCTGTTACGTAAGTTTAGAAAAGTAGCACGACCACGTGTTTCACATTCAGAAGAACGCATTGGTAAAACGTTGTTACTTCAAGGCTGAAATTCCCGAAACTTGACGAAAAGAATAAATAAATGTTCGCCATAACGGGCGCAGAGTCTAAGCGCGCAGGTTAGCTTTATTATTTTTCTTTCTTTTATCAAAGACCTCCATCCACAAACGTACCTAGCCCCAACTTGTAACAGTACTAAAGCCGGTCTCACATGATGCCCAATTTCGTAGTAGTTTTCATGCCCGTTTTTTTCTGGGCATAACAGATTCCATATTTTAAATCTTGCGCAGAAGCATAATAGAGCACGCTGTATTATTCTGTTAGCATTTCTACTTGTTTTCTACCCATAAACTCCTATAGCCAATCGCAGCCACTTTGTGTTGGTCACATGACCATATAATTTGATGATTAATTATATTCAAAATGGCGTCGACATGACAGAATAACTTGAATGAACTAAACTTTATCCATTTCGAAGCATTGCCAGAATATCATACATAACCACATTATTTATTTCGTTTCTGCAGCCAAGGCCTAATCCATAATTTTCGTTTGAGTTTCTTCTTACTATTTTTTAACCCCAGACGCAAAAAGAGGGTTGTTATAAGTTTAACGTGTCTGTGTGTGTGTATCTGTGTGTCTGTCTCTGGCATCGTAGCTCCTAAACGAATGAACGGTTTTTTTAAGGTGACTTGATTTAGAGTGTTCTTAGCTATGATTCAAAGAAATCTGTTCAGCCGTTTAAAGATCATCAGCTAGTTTCTAGTTTTTAAGTGAATGTGAGCAATTCTACTGGTCTGATCGATTGGAAATTTAGTATCCTGAAAGTCGGGATTTTTTTGAAATTATTAATTAGGTCTTAGTTGTTTACTAAATCCGAGTGCATTTTTATTTAAATAAAGGTTAAGTTTCTATAACCACTCTAGGTGTCGTGTGGATATGAGCGAGTAACGACGCACCGATTTCTGCTATAGCTACTGCTGCGAATCTGTCATATTAACTTACATACCCGTGGGTATAACAGAATATAGCAGACATTAGGCATCGCGTGAGGTGGGTGTGCGTATACACGTGCTGTCCCTGAAGCTTGTCCTGCTGGAGAGAGCTCGACAGGCGACGCCACGCGGCGGACAAGGAGGGGGCGTCGCGTCGTTTGCATTCTCCTTGAAGTGATGCCCCGCTGCTCTTCTCTCGAGTCTGTCCTGGACACAGCTCTGCGCACTCCAAGGCCAACAAGAACTCTCTCTCTCTCTCTCTCTCTCTCTCTCTCTCTCTGTGTCTTCTGTGTCGCCAGCTGTGCGCTTGAAACGACTGGGGATGTGTCACATTCCATACGCGGTACACATGTAGCGACGAGCAGGTTCGTTTCGACTCAAATATAGTGTTGTAGACTCTGCTAATATTTTGACATTTTCATTGGCATACCTACATCGAGGGGCAGATGGGATTTCAGCGCGAGGGGTTTACGAATGTTAAAACTGTTTTCAAATGAAAATTGTAGTTTTTTTTTTTTTTTTTTTTTAATTCAGTTATGATAGAGGCCTAAATATTATCATATTAAAAATTATAAGAATGACAGTTTTCCATTTTTGTAGATTTTGTGGTTTCACGCCCGAATTTTTCTCAAATCAGTTTATATATTTTTTTACTGGAAAGTGAAGCATACCACCGCATAGTGATATATAAATAACCGTCCGCTGACAAAAATATCTACTCGGCAAACAAATCACATCGAATTTTGATGGGTTGTTAAGATTTTGTTGACGATTGAGCGTTCCAGCCGTCTGCTTGTAATCGTCCATAGACCTTAAGTAAGTAAACTATTCTTTGAAGGAACGTAGCCAGAAAATGTATTACTATAAAGTTACAGTAGGTTTTCTTTTTTCCAATATAATTATGGAAAGTATACACCCATGTAAATACAAAAATGTTGTAGATAATTACTAAAAATGTGTTTTTATAGGGGAATTAATACATGGAAAACCATCACTCTCTCGACTCACTGTTCGGGAGGTTGTTGGTTCGATTGGCTTTGAACTGGCTTCGCTAAAAATGGGTTCGTCCTCGGAAGCTTTGTTTGTTGCATTCCATAATATAATTGACAATTATAGCTGTCACAACCGCAAGTAATTGTTTGTCTGGTGGCGTAATTAAGGTTAATTCTACTACAGGTTAGAAAGAAAATACGTTTTCTTATGGGAGAGCTTGGCACAGGGAAAATTTCTGCCACTAGTTTCGCTTCAAACGCTAAGAGACCAGATAAATACGAAACCGTATTAAAATTATATTTAAATTAATTTGGAAATTATATTTGTCATTTAATTTAATTTTAAAGTGAAAAGAAACCAATTTCGCCTTTTAAATTGTCAACTTAATGAAACTTAAAATTCAGCAAAGCTCTGTGATTGGTCAGTTTGGTGCATTAGCGATACCAGCGCTCAAGTGGCAGAAATTTTCCCTGTGCCAAACTTATAACATTGATCTTTCTAACCTGTAGTAGAATTAACCTTAGCGTAATTGAATCACTGAAGATCTGACTGAGACTCCGGAACCATTGAAGAACACGTGTTGAGTGTACAGTAGATGTTTCGGAGAACGAATGTAAAAGCTTACGAACATAAATGCGGAATGTCCTTAACTGGGCACGAATTTCGTTACGAGTTTACCTCGAAACTTACTTCCGCTCTCCGTGCCTGCTCGTCTGTGTTAGGCAATGTGATTGTAAAGGCTAACGTGAACACTCCCAATATCCTATTTGCAAAGACAGATTCTCGGTTTTCTCCAGTGCACGTAAGAAACTAAATTTCATTTTCAAGGCGAGTAAAGTAGAAGGATATATCGAACAGAGGAAGAAGGTGAAATAATATCCGTAAGAAATACAACTGTTTTAGTTCTCTTTTGCTCATTTACGTAATTCAAGTGACATATATGAGCATTTTATTTCGAGTCACCGTGTTTGAAATATGATTTTATATAGGGTGGAAAAAAAAAAAAAAAAGCTCTTACGACCCCTTTCTTGCGTTGGCGCATTTGGTAGGACCCGTTTTCGATTCTCTGCTCGGGCCATCCTGATTTCGGTTTTCCATGGTTCCCCAAAATAACTCCAGAGGAATGCTGAGGTGGTATCTTAATAAACGCAATGGTCTATTAATTTCCCTCTTCCTGTCCTTATGTAAATTTGTGTGTAACCGTCTCTAATGTCGACGAGACGTTAACTTCAATTACCTTATCATCCTTTAGACTTCTATGTACCCTAATTCATCTTACTATAGGACAAGACCGCGACATCCATTCCAGTTCCTCCTCCTTGAACTATCTCCGCGCACGCAATTTAGAGAAATGTTCGTCGTCGAGACAATCCACGGCAGCATGGCCGCCTGCCTTGGCCCCGAACGTCGCTCAACCCACATCGCCCGGGTTAATTAATGCCTTCCCTGGGTGTCCTTGGAGACGGTGCGGTGCGTCTTCTCATCTGGCACCCATATCGCGTACGTCGCGAGCATCTGGTTCGACCTCTCCAGCACGTATACACTCATACACACTACAGCTAGAGACCGGAAGCGACGTAATAGAATGTTCTCATGTATTGTTACATTTCTCTGTAGCAATATGCGTAGTTGGTGCGAATGACATCTATATATATAAAAATGAAAGGTGACGGATTGACTGACTGACTGACTGACTGACATATCAAACTGCAGCCCAAACCACTGGACCTAGAATCGTGAAATTTTTGTGGGGGTTCCCTTCAGGTCGTAGGCGAGCACTAAGAAGGGATTTTTTGAAATTCGAACTCTAAGGGGGTGAAAAGGGGTGAAATGTGTTTCCGAAGAAACGTCGATAGAGCTCGAACCCGACGGCCTATCGTCGTGATTTTTACTTTAATAGGACACTCGTAAAAATGCATATTAGCTAATTTAAGGATTTTTCGAAGTTCAACTTTTAAGGGGCTGAAAAGACGTTAAATGTGTTTCCAATCAACTATTGATATCTATCGAACCCTTCGGGATAGAGAGTTGATATTCACTTCAAAATATTGCTTACGTAAATACCCAAAAAGTAGTTTTAGGTTTTTTTTAAATTCGACCCCCAGACAGTAAAAAGGGGCAAAAT
>PNEQ01015174.1:8274-69562 GCA_003012365.1 Medauroidea extradentata
AAAAAAAAAAAAAAAAAAAAAAAAAAAAACACATTGTGTTAGGTTTTACTCAAGAAACCGCACAGAAAAGTTCTACATAAAGAAATTTTTTAAAAAATCTAATATATGTAAAAAAAAATATTACGTCAATTCCACTATTTAAAAAAAATGTGAAGTCTAGCACAAGAAACCATGCAGCAACGTCCAATACACGAGAAAAGTTAAACGATTACAGAAGAAAAAAAATTTCCAAAGGGAAATAACTATACCGAAATTAAACATAAACTAACGAATTTGAAAAGCAAATAAAACAAACATTCTTCTAAGAAATTAAACATAAGAAAATGTGTTGAAAAGTTGAACACGAATGCAGAATTGTGTATCGTCTTCATCTAAACAAAGAATAAAAAATATAGGAACTACAATACAAGGAAAAATTAATAAAACAGGTACAATAAACATTAATAGTTTTAAAAAGTGCAACATACGGCAAAAGCACTTTAAAGTAAAGAACAAACCAATATCTATTTCAAGAAATCTAGCACATGTAAACTAGTAAAAGGCAAAATCACGTGGAAAAAATACTTTAATGTCGTACAAAAGGTAAATAGTATAATAAAAGTCGTATAGACAAGAAGAAACTGGGGTAAAGTGCAATTACTTTGTTAATATTTTTGCCTTGGTTGGACGATGATCGCCTAACAGTACGATTAGGTTGGCTTGTTTTTTAAACTAACAAATTCCTGAAACATAGTATAATTCATTATTCAATATCGTACAAGAATTAAAAAAAAACCACAAGAATGTATTTTCCTGCAGTGTACGATCCTACATGATTTAAAAACAATCCTATAAGAGGTGGAGTTAAATAAGCGTGGAAATAACTAGTCTTACAAAATATGGTGGCGAAATATCACGGTGTCTACCAAGAGCGAAGAAATAGCATGATGAAAGAAAGAAATTAAAAAAAAAAAAAACAATTTAAAAAATGCTACACTATGTTGTCGCAATATGCAAGCGACGATACAGAATTAAATAAATGTGTTCGGCGAGGATCGAACTCAAAGTTGATAAGGTAAAAAGTACTTTGGGAAATCTACTTTATGGGATAGAGCTCCTAGTAGTAAGTCTTGGAAACAAAGATGAACTGAACGGTTAGTAAATGCAACAATGTAATTTAGGAGACATCACGGAAGTAAGAGAGTAGGGAGAGTTATTAGCTCCCCTAGTGGAAGGGCTCAGTACTAAACTCTGAGAAATAAGCGCTACCTAGTAGACGATCAGGAACCATGTATCGGCCCTACCTAGAGGACAACTATGTAACCAATAAACAAGATGGATGTTAGAGAATGTTTCTAGGAATACAGACAACGAATATAAACAAAGATTAAGAATGGAATGCTAACAAGCTGGGTTATGAAAGGCCAGTGGGTTGCAGACAAGGATCTGGGATCCGAATCCCGAATCCTGTAACGGAAGGAACCATACTACACTACTTATATACCTGCTGAAGTTTGTCGGTCGAATAACTAAGAACCTTTATTATACATATACGCACCAAGGTTAGACGAGGCGGTTTAAATGGCAGAACGGCACTACACTGAAAAAATGCTTCCTACATACTATGAGAAATGTATCACCTATACTCAGTGTGAGACACTTGCTATACCTGAGCTTGTAAATAGAGCAACTGTTGAACATTGCCAGTGTACAAGTCTGGTAACATGTGTACACATTTGACTGTTCACATTAAATATAAATGAAAGCTACTATCGACATATGCGAAACTATTTCACCCCAGTTACTTTCTTAATATACATACATGTCGATGTGATAAATTTACAATTTTTTTTAACATTGTACCACTCAGCACATACCAAACTTGTGAGTTGTACGCTTGTAATCTATATGGCATACTAACACACCACATACACGCTGCACTTACTCAAATACATCATATGTGTTGTATGAGCTGCAGATGAATGTTAAATAAGTTAAGATACTCGGCGAGAGTCAACCCTGCGCTGTGGAATACTCACCACGATGACGCGCATGATGAACAGTGGAAGTTATCAGGAATGTCATAAGAGCACTTGAACAACTACTCTACATCACAGCCAGTCGGGAAACACTTGTAAACAACACTCTCTCACCAATATACGCATATCATAGTCTCCGTAAAACGGAAAATGCTTGATCAAATGGACGCCTAACTTTCTCATTAGCCACGAACTGTTAGAAACTGATCAAACTCACAACGTACGATAGAACTACAAGATAAATACGTATTCTATTCCCTGCGCATTAAAGTAAGGCAGATGCGTACTGGATTGCTGTGACCCTGAACCAGGTAAGAAACTATAAAAACAAGTACAGTAATCTGAACGAATATCTCGAGAAATATATTGAACGTTGACTAAAACAATACTAATGATAAACAATGCGCATCAGCAGACTATCGTAGTATTTGAATAATTCGAGTAGTCAAGATAGCGGAATAAGACAACACCAGTGAGCCAGTTTCGTTGCAGGTATTTTAACTGTCACCATCGATATGATGGGTTGAGATAGCATAAACGCAATAAACATTAGTTTAAGAAACGAAACTGGATTTCTATGGTATAATATCATGACAATCGTTACAAAAAGAAAAATGGTCAGTATTCTTCAGTGTATTACGTATTAAACTTGCATAACAAGGATTATGGCACGAATGAAAGACGGTATACTCGTATGCACAGAGATTGGGCGTAATAATAGTTATCGATCTAGTAAAATTTATTAATTAAATTAACAATTTATTTTAAGGAAAAACTTCTTAGGACAGAGGGAGAAACAACCTCGGTCGTATCACAGCTCTGTATAACAGAGAAGCGAAGTGGTCAAGTACGTGAGACGTCCGTCTGTCTGCACATATTCTATGGTATGCCGAAATCGCTGCAGGCGAATACTTCCTAGCTCCTGTCTTTGTGTGAAGTTGTGTGGAAACTTGTAATGACTTCGCTTGTGATGAAACATGAAATCAAAAAATATAATAGAGAAGAGAGACATCGGCAGCACATAGGTTAACGGTTGGTTGGCTGGCGCTACACATTCATAGTCATCGTGTCAGAACTCTAGTTACTGGCATCGTTGACCCCACAAATACATACACAATACAGACATTACAAACAAGGCGAGGGGAGCAGTTCGTAACATCACAAAGGTAACTTGTTCCAACAATAGCAAAGGATAGAACTGTGAGTGCAAGAACAGATGCATGGACAGTTTTACAGTTAAACAAAAAGCACTTATTATTAAACACTTGTATGAAGGTAGACCTAAAAATGAACAGGTAACTTTTCTTATAAGTTAAATGGAAACACATGGTGGACTCAGATATAATCCATCAACAAAACCATCAAGGACATATTTTGTTCTAAGAAATGTTGGACGCATTCTAGTCTGCCGTAAGACCATGATTAGTCTTCATGCAGTTTCACACAAAATAGTGATTAGGATAACAGGTCTCGAAGTGAATAGTGAACCTCTCGTTGATATGAGAAGTAAACACAATAATAAATGCAATGCTCTTCAAGCAACTATCGATGTTAAAATCCAGGAATACATTAATGCATTTCCAGATCATGTATCACATGGCACGTTGAAACCAGTGGCATACTTGGATGCAGAACTTACAGAAACCAGAATGCTCACCTTATGCATTGAGAAATATTCTGACTTGAAAAAATAGTTACAGATAAATACTGTCTCAAGTATTTTAATTTCAACTTTGGTAATGAAAATGAGGTCGAACAGCATCAATTGTGTAGTTAAACTTGTAGCTGCAGGCAAGTTTGTGGTACGCAATTGGAGGACAAAGAGGTTCTACAATAAATTTAAAAACTGTTAAGAAAATCTTCAAAACAGAACCAGATACTATAATTTTGACTACATAAATACCTACCTTTACCATTATTGCAAGTGCAAAAAGTTATGGTACTATGTTTTCAATATTTTTGACATGAGTAATGAGATACGCAATTTAAAGGGAAAAGAGAAACATTCATAAATTTTTTCGTTGCCGTAGGCCTACTTATGAATGCTGTTTAACAAATAATGATTAGTTTTATGTATACTTACTGTGTATCACTTCAGCCAACAAACTTGTGTGTATGTTTATATTATATATTTTCAGGATTTTGAAGTTCGGTTTCCATTTCTTCGGAGGAAAAGGTACACATTCCGTTTTTCGTTAGGTCTGAAATTAGTATGAAGTATTGGCTATCTACTAACTTCAGGCATTGTAACATACTGTAATTGACTCAATTCATTAATAGTATGTTTTGAGTACAGATGTTCATTTATCAAGAAAACACATTTGCTGTGTTCTCCGAAAGTTTGACTGTCCGGAATTTGCATCTTCTTTCTCTTACCGATTCAATTCAGTTTCATTTATTACAGTACATAGGAGGTTGTCACGTACCTTTGCCTACAGTAGGCCAACTGTTACAGCTGTGTGACAGGCGATTTCGTGAGCTCAGTTGACTGCTAAGTTTCACAGTTTCCCGTTTACGTTATAAAGCGGTATTAACTTAATTCACGTCCTCCTTTCGTCAATCCCTTTTTATATTTCCTCCAGTTTAAAAATATTCCGCAAATAAAGTTAATAATTCTTATGACGAAACTGTTCAGCAAAAAAAAAAATACATATTTCACGGTTTAACACAAAATAAAGCTTAGCTTCAAACAATGTTTCTGGCACGAAACGAGAAGAAGTGAGACTGTGGATCGTTGACAATAAAACATTTTAAAGTTTATGATAAAGAGAAGTATTGTGGTATCTACTACTAAAGTAATTATGAAATAAACTAGGAAGAAAAGCATATTTGAAATTTGAAAAGTTTTAATTGTTTACGTATGTGTCTGCATCTAAAAAAGTCGTCTATTTCTAAATGTAAGTGTGAAAATAAAAATATTCTAGTGAATCCTGTCCGCAAACTGTGTCATGTATTTATTATAAAGTCAAGTTTCTATTGCAAGGAAAAACAAATGTGCAATAGTGAGTCAAACAGGAACGTAAATGTGCTATAAATATTTATAGGTATGAACTAAATAAAATCGAACAGCAGGAATAAAACATACTATTTTATGCGGGAAATGTGTGAGGGAATTTGTATTTAAAGTACTATGGTTGGAACTGAAGTGAACTGTTTTGCGTAACTGCCCCCGGGAATCCTAGTCACAAATAGAACAATTATATGTTTTGCCAGTTTTGTGTGGGACATTGAAGCAATTGTTTTTATCAGTTGCAGAGCTGAGAGAAGAATAGATAACCCCCTCCGTTGTTTGTTTTCCCCGGCGCCAGAGCAGGAGCAGGACTGGGGCGAGATAAGCCATGTGTATTCGCAGTGTTGCACGAGAGTTGCATCGACGTTATATGACAAGTCTTGCGTGCAACGAAGAGCGCGAGATGCCGCAGCCGTATTGAGGTTCTTCTTACCAGCTGCGCCACGGCGCCGAGTACGCATTTACACTTGACAAGAGAAGAAAATTGATTTAATCCCGCCTGCGATGTATCTTGTTTCTATATCCGCCCCTTCGCCAAGACGCTGCCCGTAACAACCCTCTCTACAGCTGAATACAACACAATGCTGATGATCTCAACACATGCCTGTAACATCAATTACCCCAATGACAAGTCAGTTACGTGTCAGGTAACTTTACAACAGCGTTTCGTTACTTAAATCCAAGTGAACCACGGCTCCTCTACGAAGGGCCGTTAATGCTCTGAGTTGTACTTACAGTTTGTACGGAGACATTAGCTTTCACGACGTGTAGACACGTTATCTAACATGTTTATTCAATTTGACTTTTTTAATTTCTTAGTGTGATCCTGTGCCGGTGAATCGTTTCAGTGCTCTTAAATCCTAATACACGTAAGTGGTATCCTATACGCGTTTCCAAGCTCAGTACGGAGTGAATTCTTAAACAAAACTGAACTGAGAGCATTCACTACGTAGGATTTAATCCCGCAGTATGTATGGTCGTTTGGTATCCGCTTATAAAAGCCCGTTATCTCCAGTTATTTAATTAACATATTTTGAGTAATATTAAATTTAGTACGAAATATTTATGAAAATTGCACTGTTAAGTGACGAAGCGTTATTTTTTCTTGAACAAAAGTAGTTTTCTTTTCAAACGTTGCTGTTCAGATATTTAAATAAAAAACTTCAGTGTATAAATAGAAAAAATTCACTTTTTCTTAGATATTTAGCGTACTATTTGTAAATTCTAATACTTAAGAATTTGTTGAGGTTTCTAAACTTCTGCAAGTGTATATCAAATTGCAGTCCTTCTATTACGTCATCATGAGTATAAACTGGTATACGCGGTAATTCATACAAAGTGTTCATTACATAGAACTGCTCAACAGAAGGTTCGCCTCTAAAAGTAAAGTAGGCTATATTTTGTCAGTGCTTAAATGAGTTATATAATTCCATAAGAAATATTTCATATTACGCTACAGTAAATACGTGAATACCAATATTTTGAAATCTTCGGCTTTATCGTGTGTAGAACGTCAAGTACAGTGCCTGACGAAATTGTTTAGGTGGTAGAAAACTTCTGTCAAGGTGTTTTAAGTCGCTACAAGGTCACAGACATTAAACTTGTTAAGAGATACTGTATCAAACCCTGATTATCACTCGTGAACTGTTTTCCTCATTTAGAAAATTAATTTCTAAAATGAAATCAACTATTCAGAATTACTGCGAAATTACAGAATATTTTCTACATCCAGTTGACTGAATGCTTATATTATAAAAGTAAGGGGAAAAAACTCAAAATTGACATAACATCATTTAATGTATACGGGTGTTGCAAAATTTCATGTCAATATTCTAGGGAAACAATCCTTACGTGTAGAGGAACAAAAAGTGTTACATAACATAGGTCCAAAAACGCACCGTTTCTGCACTACAGTTGGCAATACAAGACGCATGGTTGATAGCGCGCGGGTAGGATCATGTTGCTGTGGGGCATCATTACAACAGTACATAACATGTTACTATGCCACACACTACGCCACTAACATACAGACAGTAGGAACAACTGTGACACAGAAACATGATCCTGCCAGCACGCTATCAATCATGCATCATGTATGCCAACTGTAGTGCAGAAACTGTGCGTTTTTTTGGCCTACGATCACATAACACTTTTTGTTCCCTTACACATGAGGATTGTTTCCCTAGAATATTGACATGGAATTTTGCAACGTCCTGTACACTCGGTCGTGCCTTCCAGAACCTTCGATGATTTACCTTCCTGGAATGGTCAGCAGTGACCATTCTAGACTGGCGCAATGTCTACCGCCTCTGCCCCACACAGGGCATTCACTTGTCAGCGATATTTGACGTCACGGGCGGGGGACTGTCCAAGACTGGAACGACAGAAATATGCTATTCTACACCACCCGCCCACGCGTCTGCCTTACTACAGATGGTAATGTGGAACAGAGGAGCGGGGGAGTGTTGACAGAGGCGTCGAGTCCCCCCGGAAGGCCGCCGACGCCGAAAGTACCAGAAGAACCCACAGCGCACGACCTCCCGGCGACACCGACACATCCACCACCACACCCCTCACCAGCCCACAACCTAACACAAGGCTATCGGCCTGCGCGCACTACCGGGACACTGCCAACAAAGGTATCTACAAACGCTACATTGACAACAAACTCTGCAGGCTTCCAAGAACAGTGAACAAAAAAAACTCAACCTGAGAGACTCTAACAGAACACTCTAGACTTCCACGATCCTAAATGTAAATAAGTGACTTCCCGAAAACTGAACACGCTTTAAATTACAAACCAAAATACTTTTCCTGGCTATTTTCAGTATGGATGAGAAGAAAAAACCAAAAAAATAAATACCCGAAATTTACCGTCGCGACAATATGAATATGAAGTAACTAGCAGTACCCCCGCGGCTTTGCTCGCGAGTATTATTCATAACTGATAATATTTACATTAGTTGATAAAAACCCTTTGTACATCAGATTGGTACTTCAGTCATCAAGTGTTAGTATGACAAACCTGTAAGTTGAGCTAACTCTGCAGCACTATAAGTAGCTATAGCTGTCCACCCGAAAAGCAGTCATAAGTTTGTCCCTGCCACTAACAGCGACTTCACCTGGGCCTTATTTATAGCACTGCAAAGTTGACGTCGAGGAGTAGTTATAGATTCAAAATGTAAGAGGTTAACCGGATGAAAAACGTCTGATTTACCCTGTGCTTAACCATTGGTGACGGTGCCTTCTATTACATATTTTCAAAATATTCACTTAAAGTTTTAATAGCATTAGAAAGTTTTGCTGGAAAAAGGTTTCGCGGAATCGTATTTGGTGCCCCAACCTTGGGATTACTGTGTGAGCTGATGTTGTCGAAGGACCTAAGTGTAAAGTGAGCTGCATAATCCATTTTACACCTTTTAAACGACTACATGCAAATTGTACTAATTGGATCTGCTTTGTAGTCTTTGTGTTTCAGAATTGAACGTTCGTACGCAGCTTTTAACGGAATTCGAGCCCAGAACCTCCCAGAATGTAGACCTGAGCTACAAACAACTGCGTCACGAAACGTCGAAATAATTCATTAAAAACAAATTTAACTTAAAAATTTAATATTCATGTCCTGGGCTCATAGAGATTGTACAATACCACGTCTCGATATGTTTCTGTAGCGTGAATTTCTGTACAATTCACTTACCGCTGGTCGTACTTGCTTTTCGGATCGTCTGCCTTGAAAGTCCACAAACTTAGTTTTATTCTTAACAATAAAATTATCTCGTAAAGTAAAAAAAAATTACATATAATTTTTAAGTAGGCATTACTCTGACGCGAACAACACCTTAATATCTCTTCTGGTTAGATATAACTTATATTATGGGTTGATGGAAAACAAATTTTGTGCTTTTTCACCCTTATAGGGGTCGGATTTCGAAATACTTTAATTTCACATCCTAGACATTTGTATAAGTATCCAATTGAAGTGCATATCACGACGGTAGCACGTTCAGTCGAATCAAAATCGATCATATATTAAAAATCATATATGACTCTGTAGAGTACTGAGAGTTCGAATTTCGAAAAATATAAAACTATTTTGCGATTATTTTTGTAATCATCATCGTGAAACAAAAATTAATTGTATATTTCGACGGTTTCGATAGATATCGAGAATTTATCTGAAACACATTACAGGTATTTTCACCACCTAAGAGACAGAATTTCGAAAAAACCCTTAAATCACATTTTAGACTTCTTTACTGGTGTCTATTGAACGTGAAAAACACGACGATATCCCGCTGAGTTCAAGATATATGACGATTAATTGATAACACTTTTCACCACTTTTCACCTTCTTAGGTGGCGAATTTCAAAATTTCCTGAAATTAATTTTCAGGTTTTTGAGTAAGCATCAATCTTAAACAAAAAACACTTCGCTATTTTAAAATCAATTTAATCGTTATATATCGATTATGAATCTAAAACACATTTAACACTTTTTTAACTTCTTCAGGACCGAATTTGGAAATTACGTTTTATTGATACTTACGATATTTACAAAGGCATCAATTTAAAGCAAAGAGCTCTTCGATATCTCGATTGGTCCGATAGATATGGCGGGATAATCGAAATGCATTTAACGTATCTTCACCCCCTTAATTAAAGAATTTCGAACCGTCTTGGAATCCTGTCATAGAAATTTGTATACGTGACCAATTTAAGTAAATATCACCACGTTAGCCAATTGTCTTTCAAAGATACAGACGATTCATAAAAAAACACTTTTTGCCCCTTTTTACTACTTACCGGTCGAATTAAAAATAACCCTAAAAGTACTTTTTTGGTATTAACGTAAGCAACATTTTGAAGTGAATTCCAACTCTCTTACCCGATGGATTCGATAGATATCACTCTAGTTAATCGGAAACACATTTAGGTCTTTTCACACACCCTTTAAATTTTGAATTTCGAAATATCCATAAATTGGTTAATATGCATTTTATGTGTGTCCTATTAAAGTATAAATCACGATGATCGGCCGTCGGGTTCGAGTTCTATCGACGTCTTTTCGGAAATACATTCCACCCTTTTTCAACCCCTTAGAGTGCGAATTTCGAAAAATCCATTCTTAGTGGGTGCCTACGGGGCAAGGGAAACTTCCCTCAAAATATCATGGTTCTAGGTCCAGCGGTTTGGGCTGTGCGTTGATGAGTGAGTGAGTGTCAGGACACTTCATTTTATATATTAAGATTACTATATCATCTAAAATACAGAAGTAATGCTCTCTGACAGAATTAGATGGATGGTCGAAAATTATTACATAAATCTTTGTGTATAATGTTTGGGTTCTTCATCCGAAAAACCGTTATCTAAGTAATATCTTTGAATTTTCTTTTATCGTTTTCTTCTTTTGCTCAAGAAAACGCCTACGATAAATGAGGATATGTGACGCAGATAAAGAAATAGATCCATTCACCATCCTAGCATGATTTTGGTACCGACTGATTGAAACACTATGATGAGATGGCACATTCCTTTCTTACGTCGAGGTCTCACGAATTACGGCTGTATTTTAGCAGGTACAATCCTGTTTTATTCAAGTCTCAAGCAAAATACTTGTTTTCAGAACGTTGTTTGAGAGCCGGAAGCCAGGAAGCTGTAAGGTCGACACTTGTTCACGCAGCAGGTGTTTCATCGCCGCTATTAGCAAACAACGAAATCAGCGTGCTAGCTTACTGTCACTGACTCACCTGAACATGTCTTAAAACTATGAGCCGGTATTAATCCAGCCATACACGACGTACAGCACCTGTTCCTATTTCATGCAGGCCTTGCCATATTTGAGCACACTCCCAGGATGTCTGCTTTAGATATAACAGGTTTCGTACCCAAAAGCTTGCCCAGGAATTAGTTTTAATATAGTCTACGTTTTTGTTAACGCTTTCTGTAAGCGTCTATAGCCACTATTGCCAATCATTGTCAAGTATTGGTGTTCACATGACTTTCATATTCATCTCGCTTCAGCGCGACAAACATGGCGACGAAGTTGCGTGTTGAACAAGTATGTAGTTACGTATGTAAGCAGGTGAACTCGTGTGTTACGCTATTTTCCGAGAAGTTAGGATTGAATTTGTGATTACAAGATACGAGTTTTGATAAGAACAAAACCGCAAATATTATTCTAAATAAATAATATTGCGTATGTTAAAAGTAGGTAGACAATCATAGCCTGTATTCATGTACAGTTGCATGTTACGCAATATAGTGTTTGAAGAAACAAAACACTACTGAAATCACTTTGCTTTAGGCTGTTGCCACTTTTGACATTGTGAATAAGCGTAGAGAAAACAGTGTCTGCTGCTATATTTTCTTTCCGCTTTGCCTAATGTTATACCTACCGACATTATAAGAAAATAGTCACAGGCCGTTCCGAAGTTTACTTCAACTCTTCCTTGAAGTTATTCATGTACGCAGTTTCCTTACATAACAATGCCAGCACTTACCATTCCAGCAATAAGTCTTGCCAGCAAGATTCCAACCCATCTGGTAGGCTCGTACTTAACTAACTGTCGACCTCAGCGGCTTGGCCAGCTCGTGGTTCTCCGTATTGTCCATGGTTCTTTGTGGGTGGTATTCACCGATTTAAGTGGCATTTGAATTTCTTTACGGTGAAATTCATGCTTTGACACCCAACGACCTGAGTATTAAACCTATGGGCATAGAAGTAATTGAAAATCATGTAGAAGCGGCTTTAGACACGGAATCGATTATTTAAACAGAAGAAGGGGGAGATAATTAGCCGTGGTCTACAGTTAGTAATCATGGAAAGTCGGAATCTTGATGACTGAGCCAAGAATCTATCACGTGACCTCCCGGAAGTGAGCAGAACGTATTACTATTGAGCAACCACACTGATTCGTCCACATATAAATAATTGAACTTGTACCTAAGTGTTTATTACAAACATTTGTAAAGGCGATTAGGCTACGGATGCGCATGCATTCACCGCCCTAAATGTTCCCGCGAATGTAGGTTTCACCCACTATCAATATTCCAGTCAGGTTTATTGTGACTGACGTGTCTAAACGCGAAAAGCATGTTAACGGAGCGACAAAAACAAAGAAAGCACCACCAATCAGCGGAGGCAGAAGGTTTATTTTAGTTTAACCTCATCAATTCTCTGTGGTGTGTATTTCTGCATTATTGCACGTTAAAATTATTCTGTGTATGTGACTTTCATGCATATACATGTGCACGTATCATGTTCGTGTAGACAGCGGTTCTGATCATTGTCTGCGTTGTTTGTATTAGCTGTGTTACGAGAGAGATGTAGTCAAATACGGCCAGAGGTAGAGCACGTTTGTGATATAATTGGGTGTAGCATTACCGTCAAATGACAATGCATTGTGTGCATTAGTTTTCACGTCGCTTATTACTTATTGTCGTTGTGTCGTCCACACTCTTCGCAGTTTGTAGTAATGCAGGACTGAATTTACATTTCGCAGTGTGTTTATTTGCCGGCACGGTTGCCAGCTAATTAAATTTTATTTCAAAATCACAATAGTTCTTCGCAGTATACGCTATATATGTATTGCGTAATGGTCTCGGTTAATGATATTTTTAATTTTTCTAGCTATCAGTGTTAAATTCGCTTCATCTCGACACGTAAAATGTGATTAATCATGTTAAAAAACACTAAACAGCATGTGCGTTAAGATGCTTACGTCAACGTTGATATTGAAGTTTAAAAGTAAAGTATGCCAATGCAATTTTTAAAAAAAATGTCTGTAAATAAAAGGTCTGTATATAAAGAGGGTTGCGTTTCATACTAAACTTGTGCACCAGAAACGACTACAAACATAAAGAAGATTTCTGGGGAACTAAGTATTAAACGCAATTTAAAATGATGATATGAGGAATTTCTGGTGACAGTAAACTACCAGTTATTGAACTTTCTTTGAAAGAAAATATTTGGCAAAACCAATGCAGCTTTCATCATTCCATTTGTTTTAGTACAAATGAAGACTGTTTTCTTAACAGAAGTTAGGAAAAGTTTGTTTAAAACTTAGACAATTAAAATATTTTGCCATTGTTAATTGTCATTCATATTTATCCCCACTTCTGATACCTTTATTTAAAATTTAAATAGTGTAGAAGAAAATTCTGTTACTAAAAATAATAGGTATATGTGCTACACCCCACTGAAATGTAGCATACTTATTGAATTGATAGTTCAACAGGTGAGAGCGATAATGAAGTCTTATTTTCGAAAGCAGTAGACTTTGTTTCGAAACTATATATATATTTATTTATTTATTTATATTTTTTTTTAATGTGTACCTTATGCGTTAGTCACTTCAAAGTGGTACAGAAGACATTGCAAAGAACAGCTTATGTAAGTTATTTCCATAATGTTAGATCAACTTGTACATCTGGGACCTCTTCACATCATATTCAAGGAGTTTCCTCTCAGATATTGGTAAATAATAACAACTTCGAACTAAACCAGATTGTTATCCTATGATTAAGTTTTGTAGCCATGTCAGTTTTCATGTGTATTTTGATTTTTCTAACAATTAGTTATAATATTAATAATCTCTAACAGAATTGTAATTACATACTTTGGTAATCTAATTCTATAACAGCAAGGAAGTTTGTATATAGGCTACCTACTAGCTTTAACGCGCGGCTTCACCCGCGTGATTCTAAAATAATAATTGAGTTATGATCAATGAAGTACCAATCCTCTATCAGTAACAACAGTAAGCAACTTAAATAACGTACAAAAAAATATGAATTTAAGAACACATGAACTGTGAAAGAAACAAATCACCCAGTTTATGTATTTATTTATTGTTATATTAGCTGGTGTCCGCTACATCTTTCATATGTTTTCAGTTTAATGCGATTATAAATCTGAAATACGAACGTTTTGAAAAGCACAAAACGGGCACTAATAATCATTTTTGGAACATTCAATAACTTTTACTAAATGATTGGGTACACAGTCATTCCTCTCAACACATTTTGCCCCCCATGGCCGCCCACCCCCATAACTCCCAACCGATAATTTTTCGGAAACAAAAACAGTATATGTCACTCTCCGGCAAAAAAAAAAAAACTGTTTCTGGGCAAAATGCATGCTGAACTGTTGCTTCTTTGCTGCATGTAAGAAGGACAAACCAACAAACACACATTTGCATTTATATATTAGTGTTATATACAGGTTGTTCAAAAATGCAATGCCCAAAAGTAATAGGGAAGATAAAGGACACAAATACAAATATATTTCGCCGGATAACCATTTGTCGGAAACAAATAGTTTAGGAGTAATGAGTATCCAGGGTTATCGGGTGTGTTGAGAAGACACCAGTGATATTGTTCACAGTATTTTATTTTTTGATCAACTGTACAATAAATGTTCAAAATGAGCAGAAATAGCTGCAGAGCCGATATTGACACAGAAAGGAGTCCCGTGTTCGCTGGAAGATGCACAACCCACACCTACGTATTACAGCGAACACACACTGCAATATCGATACCGGCTCTGCGCGGACCTTAATGCTGCTCATTTTGAACATTTATTGTGACATTGCTCAATAAATAAAGTACCGTAAACACTTACCATCGTCTTCTTCTGAACCACACCCGACGATACCCCTGAATACCCGTTACCCTTAAAGTATTTGTTTCCGACATATGGTTATCTGGCTGTATTTATTTGTATTTGTCTCCTTCAACTTCCCTATCAAATTTGGCACAGAATTTTTCAATTTCCTTTACGTGTATATATATATATATATATATATATATATATATATATATATATATATATATATATATATATATATATATATATATATATATATATATATATATATATATATATATATATATATATATATACGCAGTGCTAGCATGTGTGCATGTATGCCTATGTCTGTAAATACATACATATACTAACATGTGTATGTGTGTATGTATATTTATAACACATAGGCCTACTTATAAATAGTGAACCAAAAAGTAGTTGATGATGATTCCTTGTATTTTGTACAGCTTTTACCATCCAATATCAATTACTGTAAACTGTACGTTTCACGAACCCCCATCTTTGTAACCACTTACCTCATACATATGTCGGGAACTATGAATACATTTTTATAACTATATCACTGACTTAATAATAACGAACCGTGTCACTAAAAGACAAAGAAAAGAAATTCAGTTTAAGGCATACATGTAGTACATCTTTCGAACAACATCATTACCAATATATTATTTACGGCACCATCTCTATGTATAAAAGTTAACCCTGAAGGATTGACTGACTTAAGGAATGACTGACTGACATATCAAATTGAGCCCAAACCACTGGAATTAGAAATGTGAAATTTTTGTGTGAGTTCACTTTAGATTGTTGGCGAGCACTAAGAAGAAATTTGTACCCTAAGACGGTGAAAAGGGGTGAAATGTGTTTCATAAGATTCGTCTACATAGCTCGCACCTGAGCACCTGACGACCTATCGTCATGACATTTACTTCAATGGTAACTCAACCATTAAGGGGATGAAAAGACCTGAAATGTGTTTTCTATTATTTAACGATATTTTTCTAACGCTTCGGGAAACAGAGTTGCTTTTTACTTCAAAATGATGCTGATGTAAATACCCAAAGAGCAGGTTTTCGATTTTGCGAAATTTCACTCCCAAAGAGTAAAAAGAGGGGAACTGTGTATTTTAATAACCGTCAGTACAGCTCGACCCCAATAAGCTACAGTCATGATTTTTACTTCAATTAGATACATATACAAATATAAAACACAGGACTTCAAGACTTTTACAAAGTCTTTAATTAAGGGGTTGAAAAGACGTTAAATGGGTTTTCGATTACTCTTCCATAACTAACGAACCAGTCGAGATATCGAAGTGATGTATGTTTCGGAATGATATTTACGTAAAGACCAAAAATATATTTCAGAACATTTCCCGAATTTGACTCCAAAGATGTAAAATAAAGTACAATATATTTTCTCTCCGTGATCAACGTGTGTTTAGATCTCACAGAATTTTTAGATATTGGCGTGAATTTTGCTTAAAATTAGTGCTTACTTAACTACTTAAAATGTAGTTGATTGAATTTTAAATTTTACAACTAAGGAGGTAAAAAATTATGAAACGGATTAAAGGTATTTACAATTAATAGTCTGCGTATTTAAAAAAACGGGCTAAAGTCACCATTTCCTCTTAAATGTGACGCCTATACAACAAGTAGCCATATTTGTATATACATTTTTTTCTTTTCGAAATTCTTCGAATCCTATGGGTTTTACATAAATCCACGAGTGCTGTCGAATCCGTCGAGGTATAGAGTTGTTTTCCGTTTCATGTTGATAAACACTTAAATGCCCGTAAACGGATTTCAGTAATTTTCAAAATCCGAACTCTTAGGGCAGTGATGGAATTTAAATATATATATTTATATTAAATCGTTGATTAAGCTTTGACTTGATGGGTTGTCGTCGTGAATTTCACCTCAGTTGGTTAGTTATACAAATGTTTAACCTGAATATATGAAAAAGATGTTATATTTATTTTCATTTACCCCATGAAATCTACCTAACTAGTTGAGATATTGAGATACATTTTCTTTAGAGTGTAACTGACGTAAATACGAAAAATTATTATATCGGTTTTTATACAGAGAAAATAACTCTCAAATACCTCATGCGGGTTGGGGGGCAGGCTAACGTAAATTTTTCAAAGCAGACGATCCGAGGAAGCAAGTACAGCCTTAGAGAAGTATTTTATAGGGAAGTTAACATTCTGCATTTATATCGTTACATATGGGTATACAACCTCTATGTGCCCAATAACGGAATATTATTTTTAATTTGAATGGACTTCCAAAGATACGTATTGAAGGAGCAGTCATTAATGGTCGTGCTCGAGATAAATTCGTAATTAGAACACGTATACTGCTTATACCATCTCAATGCTCTCTCATATTCGTCTATTTGTGTATGACTATAAATAAGGTCCAGAATATCAATTAAGAGTGGCAGAGATAGACTTAGGACAATTTTAGCTATAGCTACGTAGTCTACCGCAGAGTGAGCTCAATCTGCAGCTTGGTAACCGTAAAGCTGGAGTCACAATAACCCGACGAAACCAACATGAAATAACTGCCACGACAGACGTTGAGCGACAATCTAGAGTATTTTGACTTGTGTTCACAATACCCCGACAATTTATAGCTGTCGTCGACGTGTAGCCATCGGCAGTATTGAAATGACAGTTTTTTCTGATTTTAGTTGCTAACAATAGCGCATTTGTGTAGTAGCAACGAATCAACAAATAGTTTGTTAGACTGTTTCCAAAGTCTCGTTATTATTACACGAATGGAAGAAGACAAACTCCCGCTTCATTTAGTATCACGATATTTAAACGCAATTACATTTTTGTTATTCAAAGCGATTTCTGTTTAATTTTTAATAACTTCTCATGTATATTTTCACATACAAATTCGTTGGCAATTTATATCCAAGCCTTAATCCTTTATCGGCTGGTAATTTTTTAACTTTCGTCGGAATATAGTAGAGCTCTAGAGATTTCTGCACTTGATAAATAAACTACTCTTCGCTAAACCTTTCCATTTATTTCTTAGCACGAAAATACAACCAAGCAAGTACAAACAAATAACAATACATTTATTTTATGTTCAACTAAAATGTACTACCATAAGGAAATTTTAGCGAAATTTCCTTCTATTAAGTTTAAATTTCTTTCGCGTCATGGGTCGGACACGCCCCGACAAGACGTAAAATAGAAATATATTATATTTTCGTCGGGCCATCGGGGCCCTGTTTTTGTCGGGCTTACATCACTGTAACCTTGATTTTTTATTGTGACTCCAGCTTAACACCAAAACAACATCAAGAAAGGTGAAACTGAAAAATCCTGACTAGTTGAACATGTCTGGGAAAACAATCATAGAATACTGTGGAGAGATGTTACACCAATTACACCTGAGGCAAACCCGAAAAAAAGGAAAAGAATAGGCTTTTATCGTCAGCAATAGTAAAGTCACCAGCCAACAAAGTGTTGAACTAAAAATATCTGGATCCCTTCAATCAAAAAAGAAACCAATTTAATTAGAGACACTTAATCATTGCTGATTAAATATTTTTCCAAACAATTTGTTAGCAAAACAATATACCTGATTCACATCTCACTGCATGTAAGTCCATTACAAGCTGCGCGACTAATCAGGAGGCAGCTGCTTTCTCATTGGCTGAGCAACATGTAGGCATTTTTCCTATTTTGTCCAGATGTCACAGTCAGTCTGCTAAAGAAAAGGATACTGAAAAAATTAGTTAACAAAAAAACCTTTGTAAGTTGTGCGTGCGCCAGCGAAAGTTTCTACCAATTTTTAAGTGGAAGGGGGCGGCAAAATGGCGTAGTGGGGCAAAACGAGGTACCAAAATAATTTAATATTTTGAAAAAAGTGTCTGTGAGTTGTGTGTGCGTCTATGAAGGTTTCTAGCAAAACAAATTTTACCTTGGGTGAGGTGGGATTCAAAATGAGGTACCCAGAATAAGTGGGACAATTATTATTTTTTAAATATTCCTAATTCCCACATTAATTACACTTAACATAAATGCCTCATTTAGCACTTTTGAAATCTTATTGTTATAAAAATATTATCACATTTAATTGAAAACCCCGCAAACGAAGTTGCGCGAACCAGCTAGTACAACATAAAACAGGGGATTTTAGTAGTACCAGCAACACTTCGTGTTAACAGAAAGAAAAGGAGGAATACATGTTTGCATTAATAGCGATAAGAACACAAAGAATTGTTTCAAAGAGAATAAACACGGACTGACTGAATGACATATCAAACTACAGCCCAAACCACTGGACCTAGAATCATGAAATATATTGTGTATTTTCCCGTCAGGTCGTAGGGGAGCACTAAGAAGGGATTTTTTGAAATTCGGCCTCTAAGGGGGTGAGAAAGGGTGAAATGTATTTCCGAATAGACGTCGATAGAGCTCGAACTCGACGGCCTATCATCGTGATTTTTACTTCAATATGACACACATTGAAATGCATGTTAGCCAATTTAAGAATTTTTCGAAATTCGACATTTAAGGGGGTGAATAGACCTTAAATGTGTTTCCGATTAACTAATTTTATATATATATATATGTATCGGATCCTTCGGGATAGGGAGTTGTTAGTCACTTCAAAATGTTGCTTACGTAAATGCCCAAAAAGCAACTTTAGGATTTTTTGAAATTCGACCCCCAAGCAGTAAAAAGGGGCAAAATGTGTTTAGTAAGAATCGCATATATAACTGAAATACAATTGACTATAGTAGTTATTTTTACTTCAAATGGTTATGTATACAAATAAATGTATATGACAGGACTCCAAGATGTTTCGAAATTCTTTAATTTAGGTGGTGAAAATACGTTAAATATGTTTTCGATTATTCCTCCATATCAGTCGCACTAATCGAGATATCGAAGTGCTCTTTAATTTAGATGGATGCTTTTGTAAATATCCCAAATACCATTTAAATATATTTTCTGAATTCGGCCCAAAAAGATAAAATAATGTTTAAAACGTGTTTTCGATTCACATTCGGTATGTATCGATCCCGTTGATTTTTATATAACGACGCGATTTTTGTTTAAGATTGAAGCTTACTTAAATACCTGAAAAGTAAATTCACGAAATTTCGAAGCTACCCACCTAAGAAGTTGGAAAGGGGTGAAAAGTTGCGAAATGTGTTTTCAAATAATCGTCTGTATATTTTGAGCTCAGCGGGCTATTGTCGTGTGTTTCACGTCCACGAGACACCAATAAAGTATTCTAAAACGTAATGAAAGGGTTTTTCGAAATTCTCTCTCTTAGGACGTGAAAATACCTTGAATGTGTTTTAGATCAATCCTCGATATCTATCGAACTCGTCGAAATATACAGTTAATTTTTGCTTCTGGATGATGATTACAGAAATGATCGCAAAACTGATTTAAGATTTTTGAAATTCGAACGGTCAGCAATGTGCAGTGGTCATATGTGTTTTATTATTTTTTTTTGTAATTAATAATCGATTGTGATTCGACTGAACGGGTTTGTGTCGTGATTTGCACTTCAGTTGGATACTTATACAAATATCTAATATGTGAATTTAAAATAATACGAAATTCGAAATCCAAAAGGGTTAAATAGTACAAAATTTGTTTTCCGTCATCCCTGTATATCTAACCAGTAGAGATATTGAGGTGTTGTTCGTGTCAGAGTGATGCTTACGTAAGTATTTAAAAATTATATGTTAGATTTTTACTTCAAAAGATAACTTGATTATTAATAATAAAACTATATTTGTAAACTTTCACTTTCCGAAAATCAAGTACGTGCAGCGATAAATTACTTAAACAGGAGTTTCACTCTACAGTAACATGTCGAGACGTGGTGTTGTACAACCTCTATGAGCCCAGGACATGAATATTTTATTTTTTAATTTAAATTTTATTTTCATGAATTATTTCCACGTTCTGGTCTACATTCCGGGAAGTACTGGGCTCGAATTCCGTTAAATGCTGTGTGCGAACGTTCAATTCTGACACACAAAAACTGCAAGGCAGATCGAATTAGTGCAATTTACATGTAGTCATTTAAAAGGGGTAAAATGGATTATGCAGTTCACTTTCCATTTAGGTTCCTCGACAACATCAGCTCACATGTATCATCTCACTAATCTCAAGGTTTGGGCACCAAATACGTTCCCGCGAAACCTTTTCCCGCCAAAACTTTCTAATTGCATTAAACTTCAAGTGAATATTTAAAAAATATGTAATTGAGGGCACCGTCACCAATGGTTGTATACACGGTAAATCAGACGTTTTTCATTAGATTAACCACTTACCTTTAGGTGTCTGTAATTACCCCAAAACGTAAAATTTGCAGCGCTTTAAATAAGGGCCAGGCGAAGTCGCTGTTAGTGGCAGGGATAAACTTAAGACTGCTTTACGCGTGAACAGCTATAGCTACTTATCCTGCTGCAGAGTTAGTTCAACTAGCCACTTGGACATTCTAATTCTTGATGACTGAAGAATCGATCTTGTGTACAAAGAGGTTTTTCAGTTAAAGAATATATTATCAGCTACGAATAATATTCGCCAGCAAAGCCGCTGGCGACTGCTAGTATATATTTACAAAAATAGATGGCGTGTAGTCGCCTACTTGCGATTATAATGGTGTTAGGAGAACCACGCCACTTGATCGCAGTGCGAGTCAAACCAAAGTAATGCGAGTTGTCTAGCTTGGTATAATAGAATTATCATCACGACTTTAAGACAAATAAAATATTGCCTAATTACCTTGTTTCCAATGCAACGACAATTTTAACAGAAAAATGTATTAAACCATATAAGTTAATGTGTTTACGATTTTTTTGTAACCTGGGACAGCGTGGTCTGTAGATAGTGCGATGTAAATGAAATGAATCATTAAAAGTAAACAGTTTAAATGAAACGATGGAATACTTAAATGAGGATCTAACTTCGATAAGTGCGTGGTGCAGGAAAAACGGTTTTCACATAAACCCCAATAAATCCCAAGCTATCTTAATTGGCACCATTAGACTTCTCAAGTCAGTTGATAGTCCAGTCTGGGTAATGTCAAGATAGGTGACTCAATTATTCCTTTTAGCAGACATGTCAAAAACCTCGGTGTTTACATGGACGAGACATTGAACTGGTCAATACAGTGTACTTATATTTGTAAAAAAATCCATGGCTCCTTATACTCTTTAAGAAAGCTGAAACGTTTTCTCACAGAAGATGTAAAAAAGTTGCTGTTACAATCACTTCTCATTCCACATTTCAATTATTGCGACATTTTACTTACGGATATAAATGAGAATTTGATGGCTAGGTTACAAGTACTTCTGAACTCATGCGTTCGGTATATTATCAGTTTCAAGAGACGAGATCACGTCACACCGTACTACAAAAAACTGAACTGGCTGCGTTTAAAGGAAAGGCGAAACTTATATTCCATAGTATTGCTGCATAGAACTCTTTCTTATACCCAACCTGAATATTTACACAAACGTTTTCAGTTGGTAAAAAACAAGCATAGTCGTGATACAAGAGCCTCCTGATCGAAAGTGATATCAACTTCAGCTTATAAAACTCAAAGCTACGCTCAATCATTCACCGTTTACGTATCAAAAACCTCGAATGGGTTGCCAGATGGCCTAAGGAATATAACATCGACAACAGTATTTAAGAATCAGATAAGAAAACTATTACTTTCTATGCAACAACCAAATGAAAATTCTTGTGTTCAGTTATAAATTATAAACCCTAAATTGAAGGGTTACGATAGTATTAGAACATTACCTATGAAGCTGGCAAAAAAAAAAAACTAACACTTCATTAATTTATATAGTCCATTATTTATAATGTAAATATTGAGTAAGTGTATAATTAGGTGTAAAATTCATAGTAATTATAATTATGTAATGTAGGTTTAAGATTTGTTAAAATAGTTGGTCATGTATAATTTTATTTCTTCTTTTTATTGTATAATTTTAGTTTATTATTCCTGCGTGTCTTTGTTTTGCTACTTGTTTTAATCATTGTTAAATGTAAGAAAATGCGCATGCGTTAATTTCGCCACTTAAAATTAAGACAAAAATAAAATTAATTAATTAATTAAATAAACAAATAACTTCCAATTAATTCTTTAATATAAAAATTTATCAGCGATAAAAAATATTGGATGACATTATAACATTTTTTTATCTTATCGTTTCAGATAACATAGCTGATAAGAAATATGCTATATACGTAATTTGGTTAACTTCCATACGTAAGAGTACCATCTGCACTACTTAAACATATGCAACATTATTTGTCAATTCAACGCAGTAATTTTAGCAATTTTAAAAAGGAACATTTACTACAATCTCTTGACGGTGTTCTGTACCGAAAAATTCGTAACTTTATAATTGTACCAAACACTGCCCAACTATTACACATTACATTTATAGTAGTTTTCCCACAAATATACACTAAAATTATTATTTAAAATTACAGATGATCAAAGATATGTACTCTAAATTATTTCATCCGTATGGTTGAATGGTTTTTAATTTGGCTCGGTAGCAAAAAATAGCCAAATCGCTAATTTAACACGCGCTTGTACCAAAACTATGGAACGGAAAAATATTTTACTTGTGGGAAATTACTATTAATGCAATGTGTGAGAGTTGGCCAGAGTTCGGCGCAATTATAAAATTATGAATATTTCGGTCCAGGACAGCCTTAATTTTTCGTTTACAGCAAATGTGTGGGTAACGTTCAAACACGGAATGTTCAATCCCTGAATGGTGGGCAACATGCATTTCACATGAACTGCTTTTTTTAATGTCATTAAATAAATGAGATTGTGAAATTACCCGCCCCTTTTGCACGGGTTCAGAGAGAGCGTCTTTTATTAACCCGCAACCCGCACATTGGTTTATTACGCAGTAGGCAGTGATGTTTTTATAGGCCTACGAAGTAAAGCTCATTCTTAGGCCCGGGACTACAGTCCATCTTCGAGTGTTAACCAGCTCCTGAAAGCCTCTTCAGCATAAAAATCGCACTATAGACGTCTTTCGGTAGTTAGATAACTGCCGTGCGTGCATGAAACTTCACTGTGAAATAAAAATAGTCTGAAGTTCTTTCGAAAGCCTGTTCATTTGTTTTGTTTAATGTTTGTAGACAATTGCAAAGGATTTGAATGAGTTCAGTAAACGTAAAAATTAAGTTTATGAGTTTTATGAAGAATTGGAAGATAAAGTTCAGCTTCCTGAAAGATATATTAGAAATAAACTAGATCATTTTGAAGTGTACAGAGAAAATGCATTCCAAAATTAGTATTGCTTTTCGAAAGACGTGGTTCGCAATGTGCTGTGTTCATTTGTGCAACATTTGCAAAATCCAGATAACCATGGTTTTCCGATACCAGTGGTTAGGACAGATATTGTTAGCCTTGCGTTTTTTATGCTACTGGAAGTTTTCTCGTAGGCATCTTATTAATCCGAAGATTATGCTAAAAATGTTACATATATTTGACCCACTTAGAAATGTAGATAAAATAAAACGAGTAGCACCTGAAAACATGTTGTGTTACATGTAGTAACATTCATGTAAATATTGCCTCCGTGTTTATAATAATCTAGCTGTTTTCCGCGAATTTGCCTTAGAATTCCTTTGCGCCCAGGCCCCGCATATAATAGTCGATAAAAATCCAATTATACACAATCTAACACATGCACAGTTAAAATTATACAACCAAACGCCAACAATCTGGAGTCTGTTCACAAGTGACACAAACTTTGTAACACTGGCGTGTTTATTTCCTATATTTATCTTTGTGAACAACAAAAAGGACGATACAACTGAAGTAACCTAAAAAAAAATGTCACACATGAGCATCGTTTATCTCCACAAGAGACTATCGAAAATGATACGATGCATTCCTATACTCATCGGAGTACTATTGACATAGAAAATTGTGCTGTGTTGCCATATTTACACTGCAAGTGAATGTGAAAGCTCTTTCAGATGGCAGACACCCGAAAGACGTTTATTGAATCGGAGAAGCGGACAAGCTGCCAGGTGAATGGTTGTTGGAAGCGCTTTCGGATGCCTACTGTAGTCCCGGGCCTAAAAGATCGGCAAAGGCATTAAAATAGTTGTTTAAATTTTTTTATAATTTCTGGCTTGTGTGTCTGTGTGTTGCATCATATTCTTTGATCGTGCGAGCGTAACATTTTGGGAAAAGTGACAAATGTATTAATAGCAATCTGTTTTTCATTTTCAACCCCGTTAATATACGGTGACTTCCGACTACATTGTCGAATTTCAACCAAAACAATACGTCCGAGACAACATTAAAACACTGACATTTGATTACCCAACACAATTTAAGGAAATATATATAGCAAAATATTTCAACGCAACATTTCGTACTTATTTATATTAACTAACGTCTCATCAAACATAATTTATTTAAGTTAACAAGACGATCTCTTGCAAAGGAAAGTTATTCAGTACATTTCCGTAAGTCAGTGTATATAATCTTAAATTATGGATGGTTATAAATCACAACAGTAGTACTTTTATAAATGTAAATGTTCGTAAGTGACCTCTTCCTACTGAACGCATAGCTGTTATTTTAATATCGGCAATAAGGCGTATCTTCCCCATGCTAAAACCTGACTATTGAACAAACGGCGCCAGTGGAAATAACATTAAATAAAATTGTCAACAATGTGGTTAAAGTTTTAGACAATATTTCGGATATGTTCTATTTAGCCCGTCCCGTATAGGTGCCGTCTACATTTCGATCATCGAAGAAATATATCATTAAAATACTGGCGCACTACGAGACTGGTGTCAGCGGGAGCCACGTCTTTTGTAAACAACATTTATTGGATGATGGTCAGAGATACGTCATCAAGGATGTTATGAAACTCTTTACTGAGAAAGAAAGTAAGTAAGTGGGCTTTACGTGTGGTCGACAGCGAGGTAATTAGAGACGGTAACAAGGAAACTTGACACAATGATATGAGCTGGGAGAGGAGTCGGCCATGGCCTTTGTTAAGGAACCATCCCAGCATTCGCCTGGAGTGATTAACGGAAACCATGGAAAGCCAAAATCAGGATGGCCGGAGCCGGGGATCAAACCGGGTCCTCCAGAATGCGAGTCCAGCGTGTTACAGTTACGCCACCTCGCTCTGCACTGAGAAAGTGAAGGTACGATTGTCCAGCCAGTCTTGAAGGAAAATAGAGTCCAGGAAGATAATCACGAATAATTCCAACCTAAATATTTCAACTGTATCTTTTTGGTGGTTGTCTTGATGCAAGCAATGAGGATTGTCTCAGCCAAGGTATCATTGTTATAATTAACTTAGTTATACAGTTTTGTGTGAATCCAGCCTAATAAACAATTTAGACGAGTACTACGAAAATAATTAACAGTGCACAGCTCACTACTGTAATATTTGTCAGTAGAGCATTATTACCGGTTTAAAATCCGCCTTACCTTATCCTTGCACTCACTAAAGGTGATAAGGTATACAGACTGTAAAAACCGGTTTGTAAATTTAGCACACAGATGTATGTGTGTTTTATTATGGAAGCTGTGGTAACATTGATTGCCATACAGCAATGTTAGCGTTCCTATACATATATTTTATGAAACAGTCAACTGTACACTGGTGTTACAAGACTTGTAGCAATGCTGACAATTTGCTCTACTTACATGTTGAAGCATTGTGAGTGACCCATACTATGTGTACATTAACGACTTACAATACTATATATGAAGATTCCTTGTATTGTAATGTTTTGATGCAAAACTTCCCCACAGTCATGTTACTAACAACTCTCCTATGCAGTATGACTTGTGTTATCACGTGGATTGTCGTCCTCATCACTAAGAACTCGCTCGTCAAGTTTCGTGCTACGTACTTTCTCCTGGTCTGCCAACATTATAAACACTAATCTCAAATGAATACGGTGGATTCTTGTAAAAGTTTTTGAACAAAGTAACTGCCAATTAAGCCTCTTCCCTGCATAAAGTGCACATACACGTAAATAACTTGCATCAGCAAGTTCGTACCATTAATGCATATCTGTTTGGTACTCTCAGTACTAAACAACACAGTTGCGTCGCTCAAATGACAGGCAACAATCGTTGCATTCCAAAACTCGCTAATTTCACTGGCCTGTGTTTTCAATTATATCAGCTATGGTCCCGACTTCTCTGACGAGCGCGGATTTTACTGGTAGAGATATCTGTGGAAGTTGGCCAGTGCGAGGCTACATCCATTGCAAAGAACGCTGATTATACTGGAGCTTCGGATCGCTATTGTCAGGAAAACAGTCTTTGTAGAGGGAATTATAATAGTTAAAGGTAAGTTAAATGACGTAATGAAAATAAAAGAAATATTATTTCAGGCGTTTTTGTCGAAGCAGTTAGCCAATAGACGTAATTGTGTTACGTATTTATTTGCGTTTATTTAATGCCTACTTACAGTCGTTAGAAACTTGAGAGGATTAATCAAACAATTTCAGTACATCGGAGATTGGAGTATTGCTGACAGTTTATTGAGAAAAATTGTAATTATTTTCGGAAGCTATAGGAACTGTAAATAAATGTTTGGTATTTACAGAAAATTAACGTTCCGATGCTATCGATTTACTGGCGGAGAAAAAAAAATCTGTTTACTGATTCATGTTCCCTTATTGTTGACGGACACTGGCGGACTCTCAGTGATTTCGGTGAAGTCTGCTAGTACTGGAGTGTAACGAATGCATACAAAACAACTGACAAATGTCGTGGTGATTAAGATAGGGGTGAAACAGAAGGAATTATAGGATTTAAACGGTGACCATTTATTTCCTATCTAACGAAGTGTAATCAGGAGCATACACAATTATTGGGGAAATGCCAATGCATGTATTTTGTGATTCAAAACAAATTTTTGGGTCCAAGTTCAATTGAACTATTTCTTTATTTATATGTTATAAACCAATCCCCTAAATGTTTAAAACCAACGCATACACAGCAATGTATACATAGTTTAGTATATACATAGCGTGTGCGTGATGGTTTGTGTGTGTGACGGGATTAAACACTCGAGTGACACCTACTGAATAACCAAACGTGCAGTTTAGCTAAATTTTACAAAAATTAAATTTTTCCCGCATTATGGAGTGTAAAGTGAACAAGAAAGATTCAGGTGGAATATTTACTAGTTGATCAAATTCTTAGAGTAATTTCGGTAAATATTTATTATGTGTCGAATTAATTTTTGGGTTTTCGGTGTACATTTACGTTCACAGTAATTATATTATAACTGGCTGCATCTATCAAAGACACATTTTCTGTGATATAGTGCGTTATGGTTAAGATTATTTCAGTAGTTTCTCGTTTCAGTCTACTAAGATGTGTGGAGCAAAATAATTTAGTGTTTCTACGTGTCGTTGTGAATGTGATGATACAAATGCTACCAGACCTCGTTTTCTCGTGCGTAAAGAATTGTGAAGAAGTCGGCCTACTAATTTAAAGTAAGTACATATAGTTATGAGTATGCACAAACATGATGTTCTTTGTATCCGTCGTATCAGTCATGAATTCAAAATCCTAAGCTACCGACGTTTAATCGGCCATGTGAGACTGTGTAATTTATCTGTGAAACAATTACGTAAATGGAGGAGAACCAGAGATTAATTATCAAATATTTACTACGGATGTTTAATGCTAATATAACTTCAGAGGAGGGCAGATGGTCGCACGATGACGAAGGTTCTCAGATAGTAATCGGTGGTGTCAGTTGGGAGGTCGGTAATGTTTGTATTCTGGAGCATCTTTGTAGTTGGTCGGGCGGGCGAATCTTGTATGACGAAAGACACCAAGACAAAACATTTTTAAAACCTCAGATCCACCACCTGGCTAAACCAGAAACAGTTGATGAGGTGACGCTTTCGTGGTGAAATGTCGACAACGAGTAACTCATTACCTATAATTTATACACCGACGACGTCTGTGTGCGAGGCTAGACGACTAGATATCACGCGCGTACACTTAGCAACACTATGTTCAGTAGCCATAATTAACTACCGTGTCAAAGTGTATGGTGAGGTAACAGCAGGCCCCATGAAGGTTTTCTGGTATTGTACTCTTCCCACAGCTTTTTGCATTGCGAAGCTGAATACACTGTTTCCCAGCGTCTGTAATGTATCTTCACATTACCGTGATAAAGATTAAATTTCAACCGTAATTCTAGCACAATTTCAACTATAGTAATACTTTTTCGCAAGTTTCGTTACATAGCAAAATTAATTAATTTGTAGAAATGTACTCGTTTCAAGATTCCTCTGAGGATAACCATTACCCTAGTGTACAGTATTTGATAAACTAATTTCAAAATCAGTGGTGATTTGTGATATTGTGAATGGCTACTCGTAGTTATGTGACTCATCCATTAAAGAAGACAGGCTAGTAATTATAAACCACACAGTACGCATTACAGAAAAGCAAATAGCTACCAGGGATGATGAGTAGTTGTATGTACTTGATAGTCACTACTGTTATACAAAAGCAGACAGGAAAGTAAAACTCCTGCAGAACGGTTGATGAAAATGTGTACGGAGACCTCGTCATCGTCTTATGGCTCAGGAGGAAGATGACTCCCAGGCCGTTGGTGACCGCACATATTACGTCACACAAATGAAGTCAAAGAACTAATATAAAAGCCGCTCAAGCAAGTCTCTTTCATAAACATCCAATAAAACATCGTTGTCATAATACATATTTACTGGACAACGAGCGTGGAGGGTCGGCGTAAGAATAGCTTTCCAGGTTACTGCAGCCGCATTATCAGTGAACAGATACTGTTCTTTTTAATTGAAACGAAAAGCCTCATTGACGTTATTAAGGGGCATCGTATAGCAATCAATGCTAAATACACAAACTAAAAATTGTAGGTTTTTCGAAGACATTAAAAAAAGAGGGATCCTATGAAATATATTAACAAATTTCTATTCAAATATTTTGTGTAAATTATGTATGTCTAGGACATAATTTTGAGGCAGAAATTTTGAATAATATATTTAATAAAAACTGACTTCTGAGAAATAAAATGGCAAAATGTTTGCTCATAAAATTAAGGAAACCTGCTCCTTTGAATTTCTCTTTTTCAGTACTTTTTTTTATTGACTTCTGAAAACCTTAAAATTCTAACTGAAGATTACAATATTGGTTTATGTCCTCCGTGCTCTTAAGTTACTGTCTTTGCATTTTAAAAAATGATGTCCTAATTTTTCAAAGTGTAATGCGTACATAGTTGCCCACAAAGGCTTACTGAACAACCATACCGGCAATGTGTTGTTGTTACCTACGACATAACTCTAACCTTCACAAATATTGTAACTGCTGAACTGACCTCGATGTGTCATATGTCCGAGGCCAGAAGTATCACATTAAGGCTATTACTTAAACGCTGAACTTTAAATAAATTGAAGAAGCTTCCCAACGTCTCAGCAAACCTGGAACATGGATGGAACACGGAGCATGGATGCCTTCGGAATGTTCCACAAAAGGATCATCTAGAACTATACAAGGTATACCAGTTATGAGAAAATAAAACTGGATAAGGCTGCACTGCGTGTATTTAAGCGTTGTTGCCACGGAAATGTTATTAAGTTATGTGGTTGAAACAATACATTAAAAGAACACCAAAATAATAATACGAATTTTTCTTTTATCAAATAGTTTCCTTCGAATAAGGTTTACAATGATGATTTAAATAATAACTGAATATCGTAATACAATTACCTATTTGTATTCATAAACTTTAACCCATATGTTACCAGAAGTAGGCCTATCTCAGCTTTTCTTTACAAAAAAATAACTGCATTAGTTATTTTACTAGCACAGCCTAAATAAGACTGCATTAATTAGACATTATGAATACTGAACATATATTAATTTCACATATTTGTTTTCAGTAGTCTGTGATGGCTCGACGTTCGTAGACTGCAGTACGCTAGGAATGGACTAGGACAGTAATCGTTTGTAAATTCAGGACTAAAAGACGTATTACTTGGAGCAAAGTAAGGCTTCCCGCACATTATACACTTTTTGTCAACAGACAGTACGTTGGCTGAATAGGAGTGAGGCAGACGAAGGTGTCTGCGGGCTCGGCAGGCAGCTACCAGACATATGTGGCGACAGACTGTCTGGTGGGTCAGTAGAATGTATTGCGGTGCGCACATTACAGACAAAACTGTCTTGCAGTAGTCCTTGTATTGTCATAACGAGAGGATCGCTCGACGCAGTTTTGTTATCATGGATGAAAGTGTTGAACAATTAATTGAAGAGGTGGAGAAGCGACCTGCGGTGTTTGATAAGACTTTGGATGAATATTCAAACAATATAAGAAAAATACAAGTGGCAAGAAATACGTGCAGCTGTGACTCCGAACTGGGATAATGTGACAGCAGAAGAATAAACCTAAAAATCGGTAAGTTGATAAGAAAGTACAAGCTATGAAATATGAAGGGCATGAGGGAAAGAAATGGAAACCCAAATTTGACCTATACGCACGAACAACAGTAAACACATTATTTACAGGCAGATACAAGAGATTTAGCATTACAACCACGGATATCAGCACAATGAAGTACATATTTTACGGGTAACAGAGTCAGCAACACTGTTAGACAAAAAATTTAAATTAATATCTTAGGTTGAAACCTTTGTGGAATACCATTGTTTTTCCCCGTGCCTTTCGTATATTAACTATTCTTCCTCTCCAAAATGGTAAGTACAGATGCGAGTAGTACATTGTAATATTTGCTTTGCAAGTCCTTCCCTTTTGACTAGGCAAAGAAAAGCACATGAGAAAGTTGTTACGTTTGATATGTTAACGTTGTACCGTAGGATTGTTTTGTAAATTGTACAATATTATGTCGAATGGTTTTACAAAAGACTTCAAGTTTTGCTTCGTTATGCAATGTTTTAAATATTCTCCTGAGGTATATTGTACGTATTGTTGTTCTATAATACGAACTGTAATCGCCTATGGCAATACAACGTTTAATATTTTCGTACACGTTACTTTGGATTGGTGTAGGTTTACGTCTCTTTTGTTTGGTTTATACACGTCTTTTGCGTTGGTCTTTTACTGATGGTAGTCAACTTGTACACAGTAAGACATTGTTTACAAATGTTAAACTTTCCCGAGTTGAGAATTGCATCAAAGACAGTCTGCGTAAAGATTTGCTTTTCTTTATTTATTTATAATTTTACTGCAACAAATTATTTAAAGTCATGACCATACATAGAAGGACATTCTGCAGTCCGAAACGCTTTCCATTGAAGTATACAATTGAAAATTAAACAGAACAATAAACGTAGGTGTTATTATATGTTTTAAATAAGTAAATGCAAACAACTTACACGATGTTTACTTCCCCATTGGTTTGATTATCCTCAACCACTGTAATTTTGATTGTTAAAGAAAAATCACTTTCTATCTGGGAATATTATCGAGCAATGAACATATAAGTACAAAACATTACTTCTATGAGAATAACTTATTGGTCACATGTACATTCTCATTGAATTAACCATAGAATAGGCCAATAACAATAAATGTTATTGAAAATACTATTTCATCCAACAAACTGATTTTGCGTTGTTTGGAAGATAGAATCAGCCTATATTTTACTGTACTGCCAAGGTAGTGAACCTCGCGTAAAGATAAAGTAATTTGATAAATACTGCCTGAAATCAGAGTCTGGGTTCTGAGGTTGGTTCAGAGACACAGTGCCCAATGAGCACTCGTAAACTGTATCATCAAAGTTGATTCCATCTTTTGTTCGTACAACAATGTGCAAAATACAGCAGCACTTTACTATTACATCTGCAAACGACACACTCACGCCAAGCGGTCTGTGTAACAGGTGCCACTTGTAAACCAAATTTCCGAACATACGCTCAACTAGTCTACATGCCCTTGTATGCTGATAATTGAAAATACGTTTAGGAATTGTTAATTTGTTAGAGTACGGCCACAAAACCTTTTCTGACAATTTAAATGCTTCGTCGGGAACGACGTAAAATTGAATAATTTGTCCACGTTCTTCGCCTGGTAATCGCCTGCCTTCGGGATATTCAGTGCATTGTTGTCCAACAATTGTCCCATTTTCAACTCTTTGAAAATCATGGAATCACTCATTGTCCCAAGGGATGACACGTCAATATACACGAACTTGTAGTCAGCATCGACCCAAGCCATAATTACTTGACAAAAAAGTATTTGTATAATTCTGTGTTAATAAGCCGAAAGTTAATATGTAAAAAGTAAATTTTTAGGGAATTGAATTTTAAAGTTAATAATGATCAAGTAAATCAGTGAATAAATTCGATGACTTCAAAGTGAAGGACTTTAAGAATGACATATATAGATTATAATACATAACACTTTTTAAGGATACCTTATGAAACATTTTAATAAATGGTCATAAATGGACATATCATTTTCGGCCACTCTAAGATCTACAATAAATTTAACTTATCATCAGTTTATTTAGGAACAACATCAAAAGCACGTCAGTGCAAAAACAATGTTGTTATTTCTAATTGCAGTTTCACTTCTACACAAAATATTTCACAGTGGTTTGCAACTAGTTTAAACTACCAAATTAACCACATAAGGAACATATTGTAAAAACTAAATCTCCATTGCTCTTCGTATTCAATTTGAAGATGAACTCCTCAATACTTTTGCTATAACTTGTTAGATGAGAAACACAATAACATACGTCAACAAATGTAATACCATCATTTGAATAATGATTCCGTGTCTATTACTTATCATTTCACACGCCAGTCTCTCCCTATATTGTCATTGTGGTTATTGAAATTCACTGGGTTATTATTCTGCCACTGGCTGAGATATGCTTCTTTAATGTTCTTCCGCAGATGAAGAATCAGAGCATGGAATGACGTTATCAGCTGCAGAATGTTTTGTGGTCAGATTCTCGTAGAAATAGTGGCGCTCAGGATTGATTATAGGTAGAAGTGATAGGAGATAACTTTTCTTCTGTTGACTTATCAGGGATTGTACCGAGTAGGTTTCAGGAATATTAACAGTTAATGGTCTTCCTCTTTTGTTCCGTATTAGGTACATAACCTTAAATGGTTCGTATTGATCAAGAATGTACTTAAATTCAACAATACCAAAGTCTTCGTATCGCAATCATTTGACTTGTAACCACTTCACAGCATTGCCTTGACTATCTTACGTTCGCTTGACAAGTCTATCAGTCAGTAACTTGGAATAAGAGAGTTACTTTCATTGGCACCTTCCTACGCACAGAACGCACAAAATTATACCAGTCACTAGACACCATAACTTCAAATGGGCTGGTCTTCTCTGATCTTTCAATTCGTGCTTGGTCCACGTCACATTCAAGGTGAGAATGACCAGGCAACAAAAACTTCTGATAAATAATTTCCAGAGAAGGATTAATTTTAACAGCTACACTCAACATAACTGCCATATTAATGCAGACCCGTCGTGATGGTTGGGGGAATGGGGGACAGAGGTAAAATCCCCGGGGCCCCGCCTCTCCTCAGGGGCCCGACCTTGGAGTTTAGCATGTCAACATTTACCGTAAAAGAGATGGTAGCGATGTGTGATGTCAGTTGTAGTTTCATCACAGTTATTCCACTTGAATGTTATAACTCAAGAAAGTGTATGCTTGCTAAAATGTTATTGCGTGAGTAGAACGTAAGCAACAAATATGAATTCCTTACTACTTGATATTGCGCATGTGTATTGACTAGCATGCAGCAAGCCAGCGACACGACTGCTGACTGAATGCTAGTACCTGGTGTTGATGCCGCAGTGAGCTCTCAAGCGATCAGCTAGCTAGTCATATTAATGTGGTCGCGATCCTTATCACCTACGTTGAAATTTTGATACAAAATAAATTAATAAAGTCTCTGTGCGAGTGTGTTATACATAACTAACAAGTATCTTGTAGCACGGAACTTTTACGGTTGCGTATGTTATCATTTTTACAAAATTATAATGCATTTAATGTCTACTTCTGTAGCCAATCTTTCAAACATCCACGTATTTAGTATGACAAACAAGTACAACACCTTCCTTTACACGTAATCAATTATTGTCCGATTCCGGTATAACATGTATGGACTATTATTTGTAATAATTTTATTGTAAAATTTATTCGCAACTAATAATTTCAGTGTTTTTGTCACACTATAAACTGGAAGTAAAACAATTTTATTTGGTAAAGCTAGATTTCTCAGATCTTCCATTAAATTTACAAAGAACCACAAAGTGTTAGCAAAAACAATTTTTTTTTTGTTACAGGTTCGACATACAAAAAATGGCAGAGTCCCCGTAATTGCTTCGCTAGGGAACTGAGATTACAAAGGACTGTTCAATCTGGACAAATTGCTACAAATCGAAGGAAATATATATATTTAACAAGACACACTGAAAAAATAGTATAGTTGCAGGTACCATACTTCTGTTAAAATAGGGACAACAAAGCAGTTTGGTTGTTGGAACTACTATGGACAGTTCCTCCATCACTCTGTTTTGTAGAAGAAACAAAGAGCCTTGATGCTTTTACACTCCAGATGGTAACTTCTACAGAACGTATTGTTGAAAGACATGTCCAGAGTATTACCGACAAACAAACTGTTTTGTTGTCCCTATTTTAACAGAAGTACCGGCAACTATACTTTTTTTTCAGTGCAATATACCTCTTCCCTGCTGTAGGAACGCAAAGCAATATTCATTATCCAAATGCACAGTCTGAGGTAGGCACTGAAAGACAGCCAACACATAGACCTCCTCCACAGGCACGTTCAGGTTCACAAAAAGATATATTTGAGGAATCAGTGTTGAAAAATACTACCGGACAAAAAAAACACTGATTCTACAGACTAGGACGATAATTTTACTGTTCCCTTGGTACCTACTACGCTTACTTTGCAGTTACAAGAACATGGAGGCAAAAATACAGACTATGAACATCAAATGACTGGGAGGGAACAATACCTTTGCTTCGAATCATAGATACATTCCTCAGTGTGTGAATACACCTGCGTCACTACACACAGCAGCTTAATCTGCTCAGTTCCTAGCCGGACCATCTTGCTTTCAATATACGCCACAACCACAGCTGCCTGGGGCAGTACTGTCAACGTCAATCAACAAGAGTATTCCACACCAACAGTTAATACACCTGCATCTCAACACGCAGCAGCTTCATCTGCCCACTTCCTAGCCGGACCTTTTTGCTTTCAATTTACTCCGCAACCACGACAGTCTGCAGCAGTATTATCAACGTCAATCAACGTGAGCACTACACACCAGCAAGGAATCCTGAGGCTACAAGACCATCAATCTGCCAGTGAAAACATTCCACGTATTTTATGAATAAGTGATGGTTCGGTACACTCATATAATGCTTCACAAGATACTGATAATTCTGAGTTACTATAGTTACATTTCCCAGTAAAGGGAGCATTTATTAAAATGACTTATCTTATTATCTACAGGATTATTACACGCCATTTACTATAATCACTGTTTTTTGTTCAAATCCCAGCGAAGCAAAGAAATTAAAGATAAATAACTACAAACAGTTCTCTAACATCTCATTCATAGTAACTTTTCCTCGAGACATCATAAAAAAATGTTAATCATTGTTAGCAGTTTTGGCAACGCTCAATTTATCGCAAAGGTGATGTTTTTCACTTCCTAATTAAACCAGGGCACCATGTACTCAGTCACCTAATTTTTAATGTCCTTCTTTGTTCTGGAGGTATACGACGCTGAAGTTTCGTGTGATGGATGGTTATGGCTGGTGCAACATTTGCCAGCAGGTCGCCAAACGTTGATACATTCATACGGAAGTATGAAAATAATTTTGTAGGACGTTCACTTAGATCATGGTAGAGAGAAATGAACTTTCTTTTATTAATCTTGATCTATAAAGTTGATGTACCCAGTATTGTCTTTTTGATTTTGCTTTCATTTTTTTTTTTTTTTCGTCTCTTAATCAGCAACAAACAAAGAGCAGCCGTTTCATATACATCTAAATCCATTTGAGTTCTACATGCAATGACGACTGGACTGGTCCTGGGCGGTGGAATGGCATTGTAAACTGCGTTGTATCTTGTCAATAGTTTGCGGACATGCTGCGAGACAACAGTCTTGCCTTTGTGCAGTCTCACATGGTGACAAACAATCTGCAGACGATAACAGTCTACAGACGATGAAAAATTTACAATACAACCATAGGGCAAAAAAACTTTAAAATTTATGACTTCCACCGTGAATAATGCACAATTTACAGGATCACAGTATTTAATTGCGTCAATTTATTATCTATGTGTCTATCTTAAATTGATCAGTTGAGTGTGACGTACATAGAAAAAATTTAATTTTTCTATGTCGTACACCTTGAACATCATCATCTTTGTTGACTCAATTCCAGGTCGACATAATTCCTGTACGATTTTCAAAATTGAAATGGGCAGTTCGGAATTTGTAGTTTAGTAAGCACAAGCTAACGTACCATAAAACTCAGACTATAATACCAGAATATTCGGAGTTGACTTAATTCCGGTTGATATATTTCTACATCTTGAGAAATCGCCAGTATTGAAACTTACCCAGAATAGAGTCAACAAAAGTTGACCTTATTCCGGTTGACGTAATTCCGCTGAATTTCCAAACGTATACCAACATGAAAAATCCAGAATTGAGGCTATTTCGAGTTGACTTAATTTCGGTAAGATTTTTGTGCTGAAAACTACGTAGTTAAAATCCGTAATAGGGTCAATTCCGGGTTGACTTAATTCCGGTACAAATTTCGGTTTAGGAACTGTACACTTTTTTACCCGGAATAGAGCCAACTCAAAGTTGACTTAATTCCGTTTGGGGTTTCGTGTTAAAATTACCAATCCGGAGTTGAATAAATTCCGGGTTGACTTAATTCCGGCCTGTATACAAGCAAAATCGGACTTGAGTCAGTCCGAGTTGACTTAATTCCGTTACCCCTTAACTCTTTTAGAGTATTCACTTTATTTGCTTGACACAAATCATTATACGTTTATGTTTTGTTTAGATACTTTACGTTGACTACAGCTAAAGTTAGGGTTCTTTTTATTATTTTTAATTTTCTTGCCTCTGTATAAACATTTTGGAAAGACACAGCTCTGCAAGGACATACGACCAGGATATTCCAGTTATTGATGATAGATATAGTAATTAGGTGAATCGAAGAATATATTTTAATGTGATCCGTTTGTTGGTAACATCTGTAAGTGTGACCAAACTATGTGAGGGTGTAGTGCGTAAATAATTTGTTACAAGTAAATGTCTATCAGTGTTCTCTCGTTTTGATACGCGTCTCAGCAATTAAATTAACTACACGATGTGGCTGTGTTGTTGTACTGTTTGTATAAATAAAACATCGGAAGCCCTGCCCGTGCTCTTCTTTCTACCCATTAAGTATATTTGTACAAATTGTAAAAATACGTAATTATACGTAATATGTATATATTATGGTCATCAGTATTGCGAATAGCATCCATGTACATAGAGTTAGATTTTATATACAGCGTGGACCAGAATTCATGTGCCAAACTGCGGGACGGGATTATTTATGTAAAATAAAGTGGGGTTACACTGACCAACACTATTGTGTGGTGAATATTAACGGAGCTACACAACGTTGAAAACAAAATTTTCAAATACGTTTGTTTTAAATATCAGAAAGTATAAGAGATGGAGCCACCAAAATTGGCATAGAACTCTAAGAATCTGAGCAAATTAATCTGTGAAAATGTGGTTCACGCAACGTTCCACTTCGCTGTTTATGTAGAGGTTACTCGGCCTATTTGTGTAAGTAACTTTTACATACCAAGCGGTAGTAAAACCTATCATTTCTTATCGCGCAAAATTAAGGAGAAAGTACCTCTTGTTTTAATTCACTCCGGTTAACCGTTTTCAAGAAAAATCGAATCAAAATACGAAGGCGCTGTATAACCCCACAGAGGTAGGCAATACAACGGCTTGCTGAGACATGCTAATTGCAGCACTGAATGGTTAATTTGAGTGCGGTATTGAGAGGAACAGCCACATCTGGGCGCACCACAATCTCCATCACATGCCCCTATGGGCAACCAAGTGCACTACATTGTCAACATGTGGACTGGCATTGTCAACACTCATTTGTTGGGGCCATATATGCTACCTGACCGCCTCAATGGGGACCATTACTCAACGTTCCTACACGATGTTTTGCTGGAATTTCTGGAGGAAGTGCCAATGGTAATTCGCCGCACCATGTGGTTTCAGCACGATGAGGCACCACCACGTTTTTCTGCTCACATATGCCGCCATCTTAACACCACGTTTGCTGGTTGCTAGATAGGCAGAGGAGGCCCATCATTTGGCAGGCTCGATCTCCATAACTGACTCCGTTATATTTTATGGGTTCACGTCAACTCCCTGATTTACGAGACACATGTGACTAGCCAAGAAGATCTCATGGCACGTGTGATAGCCGCATTTGATTGTGTACGGACCATACCAAACATTTATGTACGAGTCCAGGCCAACCTGATCCACCGTAGCCAGCTGTGTGTTGAAGTGGGGGGGGGGCGGCATTTCGAATACTTATTGTAATTACGTATTTATGTTCATAAATACGTGTGTAGTACGTGCATTTGTGTTTTGTTCCTTATTCTGTACACGTGATCTCTCTTATCTTACCATTAAGACAGAGGTTGGTGTCGGCAGTTACCGCTAGCCAGCGTGTTTGCATTCCGCCACTGCTCCTCATTTCAACTTCATTAGCTCTCAAGAAACGGGCACTGTTAAGAAGCTTATGTAGCAAATGTAATTTCCCACGTGTGAGGCGTGAAAACTGGTAGGTGATTAGGCCGACTTTGCTACACGTGACTTACTAATTGGCGCGTAGTATTTTTTCTAGTATTAATTTTTCTGTACCGCTTTGAATAGTGACTGTACACTTTTATTTGTAGGTAGTATCAAATACTTCACCATTTCGGCTAACGTAGTCTATTTGAGTGTCTTTGTTCCTAAGAAATCTAGTGGTACTTTTTTTGCTGACGTTAGAACAAAATAATTCGGTTTTTGGCTTCTTTGTGGTGCCCCAAAAACATGATTCTAACAAGAATGTTGCATGTTCAAGCGTTATTATTTCAAGTGTGCGTTATTTTTGTAGGTACATGGGTTGAGAATATATTTAAACCTTTCGCGTAAAAATAAAACGAAATCACTTGGCACCATACATCATTGTTCAATCAACACATGTTAGTTGTCAATACGTCACCCAAATCTCACTAGTGTATTCAATTTAACCATTCAATGCTGCAATTAGCATGTTTCAGAAAGCCGTTGCATTGCCTACCTCTGCGGGGTTACACAGCGCCTTCGTATTTTGATACACATTTCTTGAAAACGGTTTACCGGAGCGAATTAACACAAGACGTACTTTCTTCTTAATTTTGCGCGACAGGCAATGATATGCATTTAATATTTTACTACCGCTTAGTATTTAAAAGTTACTTACACAAATAGGTTGAGTAACTCCTACATAAGCAGTGAAGCGGAACGTTGCGTCAACTGCATTTTTACAGATTCATTTGCTCCGATTCTTAAATCTCTATGTTAATTTTGGTGGCTCCATCTCACATACTTTCTTGTATTTTTCAATAAATGTATTTAAAAATGTTGTTTTCAACGTCGTGTAGCTCCCTTAATATTCACCACACAATAGTGTTGGTCAGTGTAACCCCACTTTATATTTTATAAATAATCCCGTCCCGGAGTTCGGCAGATGATATTGGCCCACGTTGTATTTATTATACTTTAAACATTGTACTTTTAAAAGGAAGCTACTGCATATCTATAATTAACATAGTTTGTCGCCATCTTTACTTCTAAGACACTTAACAAATTCCTGAAACGTTGTTTTCATTTACGATTTATGATTTTTATGTTCAGTTATTAACGTATAAAATGGGCATACAAATGTTTTATCTTTCTTAGAGCACCTTCTACCTACCTCGGAGTTTACCAGTTCCGTTACGCACAGTATCTGACGAATTGTATGAAGTAAGTTGGCTAATGTTAAATCTCACTGTATATATGTTTTATCAGAGCTTATGGCAGAATCAGTCATATATATTTTATAGTGACCATACGATCTGCACGTATATCTTACCGGAATTCTCGTACACACACCAAGATATTCCGGCAAGAATAAGTGGGCCTTCACGATGACATTACAAAGAAGCTCGTTTACTTTTATATTGGCCCAATCTCTTGTATGTATAGTAACTTATAACTCATTTTTTATTTCTTTCACTTTTTGGGGATTCGCGCATCAATTAAAGAAAAACATTGTTGTAGTTATCGGTTAACATACTTCTGTTAAACTAAGAACTACCGTATGTTGGTTGCCGGCTCAATACGGATTATTCACACACTAAATTGTTTTGTATAAGAAGATCAAAGATAATTTATTTGCAACAAAATTAATTGTATCGTCTGTAGAGCAAATTAATGTAGTAAATATCTAGACAGTATCGGCAACCGAACCGGACAGTACTTCATATTTTAACATATTGGTAACGACAACAATACTTATTTTTCTGATCAACAATCATAAAATGCACAGTGCAATATATAGCCTTACTTGCTAAGCGTCGATACAAGCGAAAGTATTCTTATTAAAATAATAAAATGTTTGCACATGTGTTGCAATCGCATTCACGTGTTTCATGAAAATAATAACAAGGATGTGCTGATTATGCATCGCTTCGTAGACAAGGAGTAATCCTCGTTGTTGGCTGGTTGTTTGAGCTGTGGACCACAAATATTTGTCCGGCGATGTGTAGGCAACGCACGAAGCCTCTGGGTAGCGTAGCGTGGTAGCACGCGCTGTTTTGTTTTGACACTTCATATTAAACCAGCCCCAGCGGCCAACAATGGGCCGGAAAATGGCGGGAAAGCGTTCTCTTGTATTCCGGGCCACGCTAAGCGGATAAATTTCATTATGGCCCCGTAATCCGGGCGGATCAACACCTAGCACGGAAATAACAGAGTCCGCAGCTACGTGGGGGGTGAAGTTGCCAAGGTAGGGTGGGGGGGGAGGAGGAGTACAGGGAAGGCTGTGAGGGCTGGGGCCTCGGCCCTTGAAATTTGCATAACGCTTGAGAGGGCATCGCCGGGTTTTCCGACGACGCCCTCACCCCCCTGCCCCTGCACGACCCAACCCTGGGCGCTTTTCGCGCGCCCCTGTCGAGAACAAGCTGTGCGAGGCCGCCGCGGGGCCAACCTACCCCCCCCCCCAAACGTAACTACTCGCGTGCTTTTTGCAAAGTTCTGAAATACGAGGCGTGTCCCCCATCCCCCCAACCTCCCGCCAAGGATGATGTGTTTCCCGATACTTGTGGCGGTCCTCATTTCTCCGCCGTGGTCTTATGTGTAATTTTCCTAGCTTTCGAACACGGAGAAAATTGTGCCCGGGGCGACTGCATAAAAGTGGAAGGAATAACAGCTTAGAAATAATACAGCTAGGGTTTCAGGTTTGTTTTCTGAAGTTCAGCAGCCCTGCCAACTTTTACAGGGATACGTTTATTCCGTTCAGACATAAAATAAGCATTTCAAAAATCCCGGGACTTGAAATGGTCAATATAGTTACTGGAAGTTATGACGCTACGAACATAAACATTCAGGATTAACACTTTGTTTTTAAACGTTTCATTATACAATTGGGAAAGTTTTGGAGGGTCGCATAATGAAAATGTTCCATGATATTGTCTTACAACTTCTTGTACGGTCAATAAACTACTGTTCGTGTTGAAAGAAAACCTACCAATACATAGCTTCGTAATATCTCTTATCCTTACGCAACTAATTTTAAGTGTAATTGACAGATGTACCAATATTGATAAGAATTCATATAATGATTTGGTAGGAAACAAACACATTAGTTATTTCATTACTGTATCAAGGAAATAAATAGTTCAGTTCTTCTTAGCGTGGCCACGTTATAATCGTAGCATTATTACTTAAATAAAACCTGAGTGGTAATGAATGAGTAAATATGCTCTTTTCAACTTTGTTAGAGTAACTTTTATGTCCTTAAATCATTAAAAAACTGTATTCTTTTGATGATTTTAATTATGTTCAAAATTAAGCACACTCTAACGTTTATACATTCGTCTGAAATAATTTCGTCAAGTATAAATGCAGTTCGTGTTAACTAGATAATCAACAGAATGAAAAATAGTACCTTTTGCTTACTTAAATATTTAATTCGGTATCTGTATTTGTTCCTTGGTTAAATTTGTAGGCCAACATTTATTTCGATATTAAATATTGCTATACTAAGATATAGAATTATGGTTTAAGGACCATGTCTTCTTAATAGTACAAGCGAATTTGAACACGAAATTTTGATACCTAAAATAGGTTAGTAAACTTTAAATTTTAAATTAGAAAATATTCTTCTACACGTATTTGAAATGCCTGTCATAAACATGTCATGAATTTTACAATTATATTCAGTAACTACAATTTTGTTACTATTATTGTTGAAAACACATAGCAAAGAATTTCTTAGTTATCAGGATAGTTATTACATTGTTGCACATAAGTTTATAGCAGCACTAACAACGTTACTTTTCATAGTAACACCGAGCGAGGTGGTGCAACACTAACACGGTGAACTCGCATTCGGGAAGACCCGGGTTTGATTTCCGGCTCCAGAAATCCTCATATAGGTTTTAGATCGTTTCTCGAAGTCTTTCTGGATGAATTATGGGATGGTTCCTTAAAATGGCATGGCCTATTCTTCTCCCAGTTCCTGCCTTTGTCCCAAGTTGTGTGTCACTGTATCTTATAACCTCGCTGCCGACGAGACGTAAAACCCACTTGCCTTACTTTACATTGTAATAATATCGTAAGCGTAGCATAAATCAGCATTGCTACCAACATCTACCCAAGTTTCATGTTCTGCATACATTTCTCGCGTATTGCATAAGAATTTACCAATGTCAGTGCACAGCAGGTTGATGTCCAAACACACTTGAACCTGAGGTACAATCTGAAGCAATTGCTCAACAAAAGGTATACTTTCAAATCCAATAATGTCACTGTAGCGGCATTACACCATATTTATAATGAGTGATCATTCGTAAAGAATGTCATTATTATATAGGCTGCATGTAAAGTAGTTCGATAGTTAGCCGTGCTAACATATAGACGTAATGTTTATTTATTGAAATAGGTTGCCCTAAGTTCGCCACCTTAATAAACGATTATATTTAAAGCATAGAATAAGTAATTTATAAACAATTTTTGTATATTAATTGTGGAGTAATAATATTAACGTACAAAAAAATATTACTGCGGTAATGAATACTGCATTTCCTTTTCTACAGAAATAGAAAACAAAATGTATCTAACTGGCGAAGTTAGGAAATATGAGGACCCTAAGTTCGCCACTTTCTAAAACAGAAGAAAAACATTGTTATAAACACAAAGAAATTAATATCTACAAAGATCACATATGCATTCAATCAATCATCACTAGAAACTATTATTATACTTCACATGTTTGTCGTGCATTGTCAATCCAACACATCCTTCATGAATGTAGCGTTGCACAATCTGCATTCTTTCATGTTGACCACTCAGTACCAACTTTCTTAATGTTTATATTTATGAGAAACAGACGACGTCTGTGTTGTAGTTCTTAGTTTCTGTGGACAATTTCTGGAGCTACAAGCACAGGACTTCGTTGGTGGCTGATGATGACTTAGATGGACGGACTTTCTTTGAGCTGCAGGGATATGAACCTGTGTTTCAGTTCAGGACAAAGATTTTTTCACTTGGACTGCTCGGCTGTTGATTGCTGGTCGATTTATTTAGAATGGTAAGGCATTTCGGACAGGTGTAGCCAGAATTTCAATGAATGAGACATTTCGTTCGCTGGTTTTGAGCATCATTAATATTTGCAGAAAAGTTATCGCTGTGCAATGCACTGCTGCTGTCTGTTGCTTCCGAGTCCTGGTGCAGTTCATCCTCACCTCAGTCCTGTATGACTTCTTGGTGTTGGGCTCGCTCAGTGACAGCCAGTTCTACTCGTGCCACTCGGTGTGACAACTTGCTCCGGAATTTTGTTGCGGTTGAATGGAAAAATTTCCACATGCTTCAAAGCCAGTTTTTTGCATTTTAATTTTTTTAATTGTCGATTTCTCCCATACAGGTTTGAAGCGTTGTTTGTTGAATACTCTGTTCTAATGTGTAGTCCAAAATTAACTGATTGTAAACTACAAAATGTATAATTTATGAATTAGCATGTGACTTTTTAAAATGAAAGTGTTTATATCGCTTAATTCACACTTTAGAAATTTGTTTATTTACTGTAATTAAAATAAATCGTTAGTGAGTCAAATCAGGTTGGTTTATTTTTAGCATAGTGTCATATTTCTTAGTAAATATTTTTCAAAATGTTACCAAACTTAGTACACATACACTACATACAAAGCTGACTTTACTGTTGTGTATTTCGTTTTACCTGTGTTCATATTTCAAAATGTGGTGATTTTTATACGTTTAGCATAGTATTATATATCTTAGTATATATGTATCAAAATATAACCAAACTCAGTACACATATACTGCATACACATCTGACAAGACTTTTGTGTATTTCGTTTATCCCGTTTTATAATTTGAAAATAGCGGCCATTTTTATATTATTTAGCTTAGTATTTCATATCATAGGACATATATTTCATAATCTTGCCAAAATTAGTACACAAATACTACTTACGAGTGTGTCTCTACCTTTGTTCCTTTAATTCAGAGTGTGTTAATATTCGGAAAATGGTGGTCTTTTTTACATTATTAGTATAGTATCACATATTTTGGGAGGTATTTTTACACAATGTCCTCAAACTTGGTACACATATACTACATACAAAGTTTACTTGACCTATGTTTATTTCGTTTATCCTGTGTGCATATTTTCCAAATGACGGCCACCTTTACATTTTTAGTATAGTAGTACATATCTTAGGGTGTGTGTGTATATATATATATAAAGACAGCTTTAAAAAAATTTTCCCCGGTTTATTTAACAGGTTACTCGCATATTACATAGCTAGCTGACTTGCCTTTAATATATTTCGTTTATCATACGACTAAATCAATTTTATATTTTAATATTCCTAGATTAAACGATTTTGACTTCCAGTGGTAAATTGCACTATCGTCTTACTTTATAACATGAAGCACGTTTTAGACAGTATGGCAACTTTTGCAACCCTGGATATATCATCGTCCAGTGTACAGATTACACTTTTGTGTTTAAATAGGTGTCATTTCCTTTATCTTTGATCCAGTCCCATTAATTGTACTTAAAAATTCGGGTGTTGTTGTTAGGAACAGTGGCAAACATAGGGTAACTTACCTTAGATGTTTTACATGGCAACAATTTTACGTCATCGACAGATGTAAGATGTAATGATTGATCACGGTCTGTTTACAAGAACCTTTCTAGCTTCCATCAGCGGTGATTTTAGTAAGTCATGAGATGATGACATTAGTATCGCCGGAGCCGGAAATGTAATGTAAGGTCTCATTTAATACCAGGCGAGCATTTAACCACGACACCGCCTTTCTCGGTTGACAGACAAACAGTTCTAGGATCGCATTAATAGTTCTCTAATGATCTTTGATAGAACTGTGCAATAGGAGTGCATGACTGGATTTATTTACTCGGACATACTCCATTGCGAAATAAATGACTGTCAAAAGAAAACTGAAAAATAAGACAAGAAAACATAAATAAGTAGAGTATGCTTTAGTCATCAGGATACATACACAACATGAAATTCCAAAACTGGAATCTGGTCAGATAAAACAAGGAACAAACAGAAAATAAAAGAAATAACAAAAATATAAAAAGATCTAAGTTGACATGCGACAGTCGCTCTCGTGTTCCAAACCCTGCGTGTCTACCTGATGACGGGAACAGATTCCAGTTCCCGAAACGTCGTTAATACTGACTGTTTGGAAAACTACTGTGTTTTATTTCGTCTCATCGTTTGTGTTGTTTGTTGTTTTTTTCTGTTTGTGTCCGACATCTTTGTGTTTTGTTTAGTCTCATCGTTGTGTCGTTTGCTGTATTTCTGTTTGTGTTTTTTGTTTCGTCTCATCGTTGTGTCGCATGTCAACTTAGCTATTTTTATATTTTTGTTATTTCTTTTATTTTCTGTTTGTTCCTTATTTTATCTGACCAGATTCCAGTTTTGGAATTTCATGTTGTGTATGTATCCTGATGACTAAAGCATACTCTGCTTATTTATATTTTCTTGTTTTATTTTTAGTTTTCTTTTGACAGTCATTTATTTCGCAATGGAGTATGTCCAAGCAAATAAATCCAGTTCTCTAAAGTATGGGCCGCTCGGGATAAAGCGTGCATTTTAAAATTCCTCGCTAATTCTCCATTTTCAACCAGTTAGTATAGTTCCGCTGTATGTAAACATAAACAATGCCAAGCGCCTTTATTTACGTGACCTGTCAAACGTTTATAGTTACATAAATTGCTCAAAAATGTGTTAATGTAAATGTTAATAAAAAGTTCCTAGCTAAAATAAAACCAAAACTGTTTTACATGATGAGTTCGTTAAAATTTAACATAGAAGTTAACACAAAATGCGAGGTTTTTCTGGGTAGAGAGAAATTTCCACTGGAGTTGTCAAATATGTGATCGGAGTGAAGTTCGTCTTAAAATGAACCGAGATAACCGCTTTCAGCAGGTTAATATTCGTAAACACGAATGTAAGTCAATGTCGAAATACAAAACCAAAAACGTACACAAGACATAATCTAATTTTGAAATTAATAAGTTGCCAGTACTGGACTCCTCTTGGAAATCTGACTCTATGGATAAAATTAGTGAAGTGAAAAATTACATTTCGTGGGTTTTTTGATACTTGTACTTACTCAACGTACAGAACTACACTCGGTAATTAGCTGCCAAACCTACAAGAAGTAAGGTCACTGTTGTTATAATGTTACATTTTATAAAGTAACATATACAGTTTTTATGTATCAAACGTAAAATATTTAGTGATCACTTTATCCCGAGCGATGTAGTCAATTTTGTGTAACATTTGAAGCATCGATTGCATGAGTAGCAGTTCTTATTTACTATATTTTCTCCTGACTTTTCCTCAGAAAACAATAAGGAACTTAGTTATTCGATAATAGCCTTACGTTTAATAAACAATAACTATATACATGCGAATTTCGCTTTACTATTTGGCGATAGGCAAGAATCTAGCAGCCTATGTTCACCTCAACATACACTGTTACGCCACTGGCTAGGGTCTTTATGTGCGCTCGCTTTACAAGCCAGTAGGCATTTCACAGTTGAATTTATATCATTGGTTACAGAAGTCCTACATGAGCGCTATACTTAATGCCGACCAATAGCAACACTCAAATGAGCAATAAGTATCTTGAAGTTCTGTTCGCTGACAGATAATAACGCTAAATTTGCAGGTTTATGACAATAACACATTCATAGTATAGACAGTGATGTATCCCTGGTGCCCATTTTATTTTAGAGCACTAAGGCCGTTCGTGGGTAAGATAATACAGTTGTTTTACCATGTGCGTTATGCATTAATAGACTATGCGCCAATCGCTAGTTCGATAAAAAATAGTTTCCTGCATTGATACGGAGTAATATAAATTATTTTACGCTTACTATGTGTTTGTGAATTTTGGATATATAGGACTAATATGCATTTTATAAGACTGTTACAAATCGGGAAAAAATAATAATACAGTATGTTTTACTGACAACTTAAAATTGGCTTATAGTCTGTTGGTGCATAACACCGTCCCAATTGGGGTTCGTTTAACTAACATGAAGTTCTCGTGTGTGTTGTTGCACATCGTAAGATTGTTTATGGTTAACGGTGATACATAATATATGTCATATAACTTGGACTTTGCAGCTGTAAAATTAGACGCAATAAAAATTTAGCGTTTTACCAATAGAGTCTATGCTCTGAAGTGATTCAGTATAAACCCCTATTCAAAAATATTATGGCTTATCCCATAACGCACTAAGTTTGTTATAAAATTGACGATAATTTAACTATAAAACGCTATTTTTGTAGTCTATGGCCCTTCTAATAACAATATTAGTTATTCAATATCAACTCATAAGTCTTCAACTATTGGAGGTCATGTTATTCTAACTTAATACTGCTTTATTTCCTTGTTTAGAACTTTGTTTGCTATTTTGTACACAGCTTCAGAAGTCTTACTCCAAAAAAAAATTGCTCCTGAGCAGTTACATATAAGTAATTCTAAATGCAGTAACTAACAAAATTGTTAGCAGAGTTTCAACAGGAACTTAAGTTTCATTTAATTTATCTACGATAGTTGTTGTCGCATCTACGAATAAAATTCTCAGGCCACTGTGATTAATGGTACTACCGGAATACTTTTTGAACTAAATATTCGACATTTTATATGTGTGTGTTTGCGTGTAGTATATATATATATATATATATATATATATATATATATATATATATATATATATATATATATATATATAAAATACACACACGGTGTTTCTTAAATATACGGACATACTTCGCAAGCGTATTACTCACGAGAAAATAAGGCGAATGTAAATACGCAACTTAATACCTAAAAGGCATCCCAAAGACGTACACCCTTTGAAGCATATCCAGTTAATTGCACATTTTGCAAAACGTATGTGCAAAGTAACCGAAAGACTCTGGTAAACGATCGAATGGATACAATTATACTGGCTGTGTAGTGCTTAATGTTAACAAATAAAGTATTTGTAGCAAAACTGCGTTTTGCGTGCAAACCAGATTACAGTATTTCCTGGTTGTGTAGTTAACTCGTTTACTTCGAACAGGTGTAACGCCTTAGGGATGCGCTTTAGGCGCTAAGACTAATTATATTTTCCCGTCTTTTGTTCGTGAGAAATACGCCAGCGGATTATGTCCGTCTATTTAATAAATATCCAGTTATATATATATTATATATTACACAATTTTAGACATACGTATATGTATAAATATTTAATATTTGAGTCCACCAAAAACGTAAACAGATTTAGTCTGTATGGAATAGGAATGACCTATACTCTGCTTCCATTATTAGTGTGCCATTCATCAAACGGATCTTACACTATCTTACTAACTTACAGAAACGAAGTGGAGTGGTGAGAGGGATTTAGAGCTCTTTAACAACGAAGCAGATTAGGGAAAAGTGAACGTGAGAGGTCATTGGCTTCTTAGATATATGTTGTAAAACGCAGAAGACAAAAAAAATTCAAATTTACTGAACGAAACAAGCCATGGTTCAACACACGTTTTTGAAACACATTATTTTAAACTTCAGCAATGTTTTCTTTGCTTGTGAAGTTACAAGTTGAAACCTTGTAATGTGACACAGAAAGTAATGTTTTAATTATAATAGCACATCCTTCATTAAATATAAACATTGAAAATAACGCACGATAGTAGCATTGGTTTGTAAATAAACAAATTTAACCTATCCACTTTTATTATTCAGAAAAACCCATTAAACTTAAATCATAAAGGATTCAAATTCTTATAAAGTTTGTAGTAATTTAAGCAGCCAAATTCTGAGACAATGTTTGCGTGACGTTGTACGCATTCCTCTTACGTTTTATATCGCAGTATTTCATTGTACAATTTTATTAGGAAGGTTTGTATAAACATTTCGATGCACACGCATTCTTAAATATTTTGTTATGTATGGCATTATTTTTTATCGTTGTAGTATTCACGAACGAAGTTAACGTACACTGAGACTTGTTAAGTCAATTTACTATATCAAACGCACAGACTTCCAGGAATAATAGGACGCGTCTTTGATACGTTTTGGAGCATATTAATATTACCTAGCGTTCAAAAATGTATATATAGCTGAACAAATCAGAATTTCATGTTTGTTTTGTGTGTGCTGCAGCTGGAAATGAAGTTCCACTTCCCTGGTTAAATGTGATTTCCAACAGGAAAGGTACAACCATAAATAAAAATAATAAAGTGAGAGTGGGGGCGTAAATTTGCAGATCCTGTGTGGGCAGAGAAAAAAGAGGTACTGTAATGCTGGTTACACAAATGACATTTCCTCCAGTATGAAATATCTGAAAAATCTGTTCGTCATATTTCAGTGCAGACAGTAGCATAGACGGCAGCACCAAACCCTGCAGATAAAATGCTATGACAAGCCCACCTTAAAATGTGTATGAAGTATATGATAAACTTTCTGGATGGTTCAAGACAAAGTGTTTTCGATGAGACCATAAAATTAGCTGTATAATTAATTACGTAAGTTGATACAAAACATTTACGAGTTCGATATGACTCGCCTATCATCCCAGTGAAAACTCGAGTCGCTTTCAATTACTCGTAATTTGCTGCTACGGTGAGAGCTCAGATTTGTATCGAGGCACAATTTGACATGGCACAGGTTTATCTATATTGTTTCTTTCTGTAAAGATTCGACACCCAAGAGAATACGCTTTACCCAATGCGGCCTAACTGTTTAGTGATATCGCTTATGTATGTTTGAAGTAAGGTTAGCTTATTATTAAGTAATTTCGCAAGAAATGTACGTTCACATGAAAAACTTTTTTTTTTTGCTGATTTTTTACTTTAAGTCTGTAGAAATCAGTTAATAGGTGTTCTTCATCATACTAATATTATGAAAGTGAAAGTGGGTTTGTATGTTTGTCATTTCACGCAGGAATGAAGCAACACATCAACATGATATTTTGCAAAGAGTTAGCTTATGAGCCGGAGGGTGATATAGGATACCATTTACAACGAGAAAATGCACAGTTTCCAAAGACGTGGAAAACTCAATGACGGTTCTTTCGTTTCAGTTAACCATCTAAAGGATACTAACTCCAACTCAAGATAGAAGAGGGTACAATGTAAAGAAAAGCGTTTTAATGTAACGTAACATGTTCGCAATTTTCTTCCGTTTCCCCAGTGCAGGACACAAGAAAGTCGGGGCACGTTTTCGTTCCCGTTTCGTTAATTTATTTTAGTCACGGGCAATTGTTGTATGAAGTAGCCATGATCAATTGTTGTAGGAAGTATCCACGAGCAATTGTTGTAGGAAGTACCCTCGAGCAATTGTTGTAGGAAATAGCCACAAGCAACTGTAGGAAGTGGCCACGAACAATTGTAGGAAGTAGCCACGAACTATTGTTGTAGGAAGTAGCCCCGAGCAATTGTTGTAGGAAGTAGCCACGAGCAATTGTTGTAGGAAGTAGCCACGAACAATTGTTGTAGGAGCCACGAGCAATTGTAGTAGCAAGTTGCCACGAGCAACCGTTGTAGGAAGTAGCCACGAACTATTGTTGTAGGAAGTAGCCACGAGCAATTGTAGTAGCAAGTTGCCACGAGCAATTGTTGTAGGAAGTAGCCACGAACAATTGTTGTAGGAAGTAGCCACGAACAATTGTTGTAGGAAGTACCCTCGAGCAATTGTTGTAGGAAGTAGCCACAAGCAATTGTAGGAAGTAGCCACGAACAATTGTAAGAAGAAGCCACGATCAATTGTTGTAAGAAGTAGCCACGAGCAATTGTTATAGGAAGTAGCCACGAGCAAATGTTGTAGCAAGTTGCCACAAGCAATTGTTGTAGGAAGTAGCCACGGGAAATTGTTGTAGAAAGTAGCCACGAGCAATTGTTTTACGAAGTAGCCACGAGCAATTGTTGTATAAAGTAGCCACGAGCAACTGTAGGAAGTAACCACGAGGGATTGTTGTTGGGAAGTGGTTTCCAGAACGTAAGGCTTGGTGAAAGTCACCATATTGGGTTATTTTATTTTTCGCTTTTATGTAATTCTGACAGGGTAGAATTTACGATTACATTTATCTTGCACTACGGTCCAGGCTCTTCGTGTCCTGATATTTATGAAGTACGTGGGAGTGCAGGAGTTGGTTGTTTTATTTTTCAGCATAACTGAACAAAGTTACAGCATTTCATATTTCCTTTCAAACTCCAAAATAAACTCTCAGCCCTACAGTAAACTGTACAGTATTATCACCTATCCCCCAGAGTGTGGAATAGGATTGTAGCTAAACTTGTCTGCGATCGTGGAGCGACGGTAATGATACAAATTGTGCAAACTGCGACAACGATAAAATTGTTTTGACACTGTGTCATGGGTATGGTGTAGGCAATTCTCCTAATTTGGCAACCAATCCAAGGTAACGCAAAATGAGGGTGGCAGACAGGCTGAACCACGTCAAATCAGTTTTTAATAAAAATAAATAACTCGCAAATAAAAATGTTAAATAAAACATTTGAGAAAACAATTGTAAATATTTACCTGTAACGTTGTTAAATGTTTTTAGCAATTTATTTATGTAAATTTAGAGTGAAAATGTAAATTTTTTAATCGATATTCCTAGAGTTGGCATGTGTTAATTATTTAATGTATATAAATGTTTGCCGTCAATAATTACTCAATTTTTTTTGCAAATGATCGCCATTTTACGATATGCAAATCTATTTAGGCTAACTTCACAGAAAAATTAAAGTTTCAGTTTAACCAGTTTTGTTGTTTACGCCTTTTATTGGCCTTATGTATATATTTCATAGACAAAACAACTTAACTTACTCGGACGAATGTGCTAACCACTGTACCGTGTTTTTCCCTAGGACGTCAAGTGTATTATTCGTGTTGGCTCCAGAAAAGAAACTACCCGTCTCTGTATCCTGCCTAATTAAAACAATGTCACGAACACTGGCAAAGGCAATGACTGTAACTGATTCGTTATTATGCTCTGCATACCGACGAATCAGGGGAAGCTACTGTCTTTGACAAGACAAAGAAGTGTTAAAATGACACTCCTGCCAGGGTTGCCAGATCAAAGGTCGCGGCTTTCTACTAAAAATGGCTATGACACTGGTCAGTTAAACACAGCTATGAATTGTACTCGCCAGCTATTTAATTTGCTTCCAACGAGCAAGTCGTCTTTTCATGATTATCTTTACTTATTGACGAACAAATCAAAACATTAATTTACGTAAAATCAATAGTACCAACTGTGCCAGTATGCATACATCTACTACAAAATACCTAATAATATACAAACGTAGTTTAATTTCATATCTAACATACTCCCACCTTTCGATTGTGATAATAAAGCTATCAAAACAAAATAAAATAGACTTCAGAACATTTTAGAGTCAAACACGTTCTTATATCAAGTAGATTATTGCGTTTAATTCAGTTATGTAGAAAACTAGGTGAACATATCACCAACATACCACTCCTGTTGGTTACCACCTTTTGTTCTGTTTTATTACCCTCAGGTTCCAGCTTTGGCTGCACAGCATCCATATTGTGGCGTGCAGTGGTATCCACAGATTTTCCCACCTCTTTAGTAATGCCCTCCACTTGGATACTTCCAGGGGATAAAGTCTTGTCATCTCACCAGATGTAGTTTTCACATGCACCACTCGAATGTTGCCGTCCTTTCCCTAGAATTCCTTTGTCACCTTAGCCATTGGCTAGTTAATTCTTTTTCGGACATCTATGCGGACAAGAACTACGTCGCCTTCCTTGAGATCACTGTAGCATCCGCTCCCTCCGGGAGGCATTGAACAAGTTGAACGAATTCCACCCTGGCCCTCTCTCTCAGAAGTGTACGCTGTTGCTGCAGGTAACGATACCTCTTTGTTAAGCTAACCGCATCCACATTGTCAAGATCTACAACTCCTATTGTCTGTAAATATTGTATGTACGTTGCTGGTGTCAAAGGTATAAGACTTTTAGTGTTGTCCGACCTTTAAGTCGGAGGCTTAGATTTTACTGTCGCTCCATAATCACACAACACACTCAAAATCTCTTCATAGCCCAGAGAAGCTTTACCTAGAGTCCGTCTCAACAGTTTCTTCACCATCTGAACTACGCGCTTCCACCAACCGCCACATCAGTCAGCTGTGGGTGGAATAAATTTCCACTGTATTTTCATAACTGCTGCTTCGGATTCAACCAATCTGTAGTCAAGAGATTTTAACAAATGTACTGCTCCAATAAAGATTTAAAAAAATTGGTTCCATTATCACTGTAGAAAATCTTATACCTGCCATGGTGAACAATGAACCTGCGAAAACTGAGCAGAACGCAGTTTGTATTCAGAGATGTAATCAATTCAAAATGTACAGACATATATATGGCACATGTAAACAGAACAAACCAGGCGTTACTTCCATCCTAAAGAATCAGATGTCCCGCAAGATCTATACTAATGACTTCAAATGCTGATGCATCCTTAACTCGGTTCTCAGGTAAAGCAACGAGAGCAACACAAATTCCCTTAACTTCATACCTCTTGCATTTCACACACTTCAAGAGCGGATTACGGATTGTCTGTCTCCCTTCGAGGATCCAGAACCTCTCTCGCGGTTTAGACAAACACCTGCGTGGGACATAGTGTCATAATCTTCAAGAATCAAGAGTCTGGTTAACTTGTGTTCACTTGGCAGGATCATGGGATGGCGAATATCTTCTTCACACTTTCAATAAGACAATTTAGTCTTCACATGTAAAATAGTTTCTTTGTCATCAAAATTGTGTAATGTTTTCAATTCAGTTGTCCTATTCCTTAATGTTTCCTTCTAAACCATTTACAGTAGTTTTTTCCAGCAACTATTATTTCTTCTATATAATGCAGCTTAGCCCTTGTGCGGGCGTTTTCTATTAATCTCATCATCCAAGAAATTAACCTCACTATTCATTTGTAACTTGAAATATACATCAAGAACCACATTGTTTCATCATTATTTATGATACACACTGCATAAACAGCATCTCTTCCAGCTTTCAAAAAACCTACCTCAGGTAGACACTCAGATTTTGGCCACTCCTCCTCAACCATCTGAATCTTTCCCACAATTTTGATACAATCTAAATCTCAACAGATCATCCTCGAGAAGGAATATCAGCTGGATTAAAACATAATCCTAGAACTTGATGCCAGTTCTCTGATTCTGCGAAGGATAAAATTTCTTGCACTCTGTTAATGACAAACATTCGCCATGATCTACTACTTGTGATCCAATAAAATGCAGTGGATGAATCGGTCCGCAAATATAGTGGAATTTTCCCCAAGCTCATACTTATTTGTGCAGCCCGAGCATGGCGGGCTCCGGTAAAACCGGCCAACAATTACAGATGGGGAATGGTCACTCCTTTCAGTGGAGCCACTCTTGACATCGCTTGCACCAGAAGAACAATATCAAAGTCTAACCCATCCTGTTCACTTTTGAGGAACACCACAGCAGCATAAGAAGACTGACTTGCATCACAGAATTTGTGCAAGCTTCTATTCTTGGTGTTGCCTGGTGGTGAAATAGATCTAGGGATCTTCACATCTGCTAGCCTCGGTAATTCCTTCACCGATTTGAGAAACTAAAATGTCAGGTCTTCTGGCACTCCTGTGTCCCTGCCAACGTTGCTTTTCTAACTTTCCTGCAGCATAAGTTTTGGTGATAGAGTTATAACTGGACAGACAAAGCCAAATATGTCAAACACCCATTGTGTAGTAGGTAAAATGTTCCTTCTAGTAATGGAACCATTGGGAATGTCTGTATCCTTCATGCGACAGTAAAGTAGGTCGCTGTGTTCGTTCCACATCAATCCAAGCACCAGTGTTGGTTCAGGGATTATCACTTCTGGATGCAAACCAATGTGCTCAGTTCAAACATAGCAGTTTTCATCAGATGAGTAGCAAATTTAACAAATTCATTCATTTCCCTCTCACTAACTACCGATGTAACAAAATTGTTCACATAAATTGATTTTTTGAGTTTTTCAGTTACAAGTTTTAATTCAGGCGAACAGCTGTCCAAATGATTCGTTATCACAACCCATATAATAAATGTACTACGTTCACTTCAAAAACAACTCTGCAATGATGGAAAACTTGCATTTATGCACAATTGGCATCTGTCCACCAGAGAAAACTAAAATAATCACGGTCCTTTTTTAAATGGAAATCTACAGGAAAGCCTTTTTTATGAACTCTATGGTTCCAATTTATTTCTCCCGGAATCTCACGAGTACTGAGGGAATCACTTCTAACAAGTTCAGACCTTCAGCTAGGCATTCGTTGAGTGACAGACAACCTTTACTTTTACACGACACATCAAAAACAGACCATACATTTGCAGTAGTGTTACCTGTGAAAACCCCTCTATGAGTTAAATAGCGTCCGTGCCGAGACATTTCTTCATCAGGAACTTCTTCAACAATATTTTCTTCCAACCAGGTCTTCAAAACTTCATGATACTTTTGGAATCTTCCAGCAGAAAAAAGTTTTGAGGTTGGTGATGTCGACTTTCTTTTTCCAGCTTCTTCATTTTCACATATATAATTTTGATGTTTTAACCATGGGAGAGTAACTTCATACCTGTCTTCACTATTCGCACTCAATATGTTTCTTTGTAGTGGTCCAAAACAGCAGCCTCCAATTACTTTCGTGTCTTCGTTTTACATGGATCTCTAATTCCTATAACATCCAAGATCCACAAGTCAGGTAGACTATGACAATTATTAAGTAGAGCTGTCACAGCATTAGGACAACAAACATTATATTTCTGAATAGATAATCTTCCAATTACCACCCATCTTACTATGGTTTCCATAGTAGTAAGCCCACCTTGCAGTTGGATGGAGTTTCCTGTGAACCACTTTTCGGCATTGTCTGCACTAATCAACACTTCAATATATGGTTGCCCTTCACCGTAATCACGCAGCCATATTCCTTTCTCCCTGAGTTATTTTACAATGTCCCCAGATTTCACCCTAGGAATCGAGCCATATATGTTACATTGACTTAACATTCTCATGTTGCAAGATATATTACCAGTTAGGTTAGTGAGTTTCACATAACAGCACTGATGTTCTTGTTTTTCTGTTCTGGTACCACCTAACCTCACCTGAACTAACGTTTCTGAGCTCACAGGCTTGCAACCCATCAATTTTGTTGTATTCTCCAAAATACATGAGCGCTGAGAACCGCTGTCAATCAAAGCTCGTTCTGTTCTGCTCTGCACATTAACTACAAGTATTACAAGTAGGGTTTGCGGTAACACATCTTCAGAACAATTCTGATTTGACAAGACACTGAAGCTTTCATCTCCCCACTTTTCAATCTGTACTCCTTCATCAGAGATTTCCTTATTAACAGATAAGACAGCGCACATCCTTGCATAGTGTCGTATACCATAAATTATAAATCTCACATTTGCTTTACATTCTTTGAACCTATGTCCAGTTTCTGAACACATATAACAAGATTTGTCCTTGACCAAAGTGTCCTCCTTGTAAATTGACCACCTTTGGGGATGAAAACACTATTTACTTCAATGAGATTTTGCACAAAATATACCATTTTCACGTTTCTTATATATCTTATATTTCTCCGCAGAGAACAAATTATTTCCTGTTTGCACACATGTTTCTTAAACTCGATTCTGCCTTAACTTTCTTTCGTGGTCTTCATTAATCTTGATCCAGCTTTTGGAAGTGAAATTCTCTCCTCCTCTTCCACATCGCTTCTCAGAAATGTTAACAATGGTTGCAATCTCGTATTGCAGGTGTTGGTGTTTGCCTCAACATCTAAAATTGATCGACTTATAGGACCTCGTATCCAAGATGCAAAATATGTACAGGAATACATGACTGTACATGTGAAACAACAGGTTAGTATATTTATCTTGGATCATTCCAATAGACTCAAAGTCCCTCAGATTTGATTCCAGTCGGTCATACACTATGATATAACCACTTTACTTTTATCACTAGTTATATTTTTAATTACAAGGCCAAAAAGTTCCCGAACATAAAATTTAATTAATAGCTCCTCTCTGTCGAACTTAATGCACAAAGCGTCAATAGCCATTTGTAGTTTGCCACTGTTGGTGGGAATCTGTCAACATTTTCACGAGCTCTGGTACCTGTAACTGTTGCTTGAATCAAATATTAGAATTTGTCTACAGGCTAGATTTCTTTATTTTCATGTATTATTTTGAACTGACTTCGGAAACTCAACTAATCATTAATATCTCCCTAAAACTCCTTTAACATAGTTTTCACCATTATTTCGTTGTGGAATGCAGTAATTTTCATTAGCAACAATCATCTTGTCTTTGTACTCTTCTGTCGTCAAATACGCTGCCTTGTAAAGAGTACAAGTTTCGTCATCTCCTTATATTTCTTATTGCAGCAGTCGTTCGTCTCTTTCTTGAAACTCTCGCGACAGTCTTTCTAACTTGCTGAATATGAATCGTATTTTTTTACTTCATCAGGTTCAGATTCACTTAGCGGGTATACGATGTTCTTATCGGTCTTATTTGCCTCCCGACACCTTCCATTACCTGATGATTTATGATACAACTTATACTTTCGTGACAATACAAAATAACAAAATCACGTCAGGGTCACCATAAAATGTTGGCTTCAGACCGGAAACTACCCGTATCTGTCTCCTGCCTGATTTAAACAATGTCACGAACACTGGTCAATTAAATAAATCATTAAATTTTACTCAAAATATATTTATTTTTTCCTCCAACGAGCAAGTCGTCATTTAATGGTTATCTTTACTTATTGACGAAATAAAGCAAAACATTATCATTTTACATAAAACCAACAGAGCTAACTGTGCCAGTATGCATATCTCTATGGAAAAATATCGAATAAATAATATATACACAATATAATTAAATTTCAAACCATTCAGCAGCATTTCCCCGGATCCCAGTACAGACACGACTAAATCCTTCATAATAGAACTAGACAGTTACGCTGTTCCATTGATACGTGACCAAATTGAACGCTGACACAATGCAAGCGAAGATAAATAATTGTGTGCTTTAGCTGGGGTGGTAGAACGATTATTTTTGCAAAAAGAAAAAACACTCCTGCATGACATCGCATGTTATGAGCTGCAAAATGGCGTCGTTCAATTTGGTCACACATGCCGTCGGCATTGGTCTTGCACCTTTTGGACATGACAAACATTAAGTAGCAAACTAACCCTTAAATAATACAATCACATTTACTTATTAATCGATCATAAAGCAACATCAGTAGTGAAAACAACTGATTCTAGCAAAATATTCAAAATCTTTCATTCCCAACTTGCACGATAAACATTATCATGCATATGCTGCTTTCTATAATCCCGTAGAGAAAATAGTACCGAGGCCATAGAGGCATCTAAGGTATGTGGCAGATATGAGAATGGTCACAATTGTATGTGTCAATAGAAATTACTTTCCCTGTTGCAAGATATCCTGAAGGCGTATCAACATTTCGACACATCATGCTCTAAATGGTAGATATAGACAGATAATAAATTACTTGCATTTTGTCTGGCATTTGTTCGAAGATAGGAAATATTGTGTTATTCCTCATATTTCAAATGTTTAAGATATTAAGAAAGAAATTTATTATTTATCAATGTAAGAAATTGTATTAGATTAACCTTTAGAGCAAGAAATGTCAAAAATATCTATACGCCTACAAAACTGATTGCAGTGCGGATAGTACTGAAACTTGAAGACGTCCGTGCATACTGTTATGATTAGCAAGAGCCTCGCCTGGAGGACGGGCTAGCGACGACGGCAGTGCAATCAGGTCAGGGGTTGCACAAGACAAGGGCCTCAGCGATTCTTCCCACCGGCAATGAAGTGTGTCAATATAACGCAATGTATCGGGGGAATCGGGGTCTGTCTCCTTCAAGCCTTCCAGCCGTCACCACCTCGCCAGGATGGTCTTGGGTCGAGACCCACGACGTGCCGCCGTCCTTCGATAGCCGACACAATCATCATCAGCCTCCGGCATCATGCTAACGGAGAGGTCTAAGGTGTCCAAAGGGTCACCCATCATAGAGTAGAACAATGTAATATCTAAACAGCCGCTCCCCTCCTATCTAAATTTATGTAGTACAACCATACAGTGTTTGTAACTAACTTATGTAGAATAAAGCCACTATAATTAAACTAACTTAATTCATTTAACCGTAACTCTCACCCTTAACTTAACCACTTAAATAGTTTCAGTATAAGTGCCTACCTCTGACTACAGCCACCCAACCACTGTGTTACGTATTGAAGGTTAACTTTCTTATAGAGAGACATATCAGTGCTTGCCGCGTTACTTAAACTTACCGCGACGCCATCTTGAGATCCACTGCTCTTCTATGAGAGCGCGCGTATCCGCCGGAACAGATATTCATGCGCCCATCTGGGAAAGAGTCACGTAGTGCAGGCACACACCACAGGGCACGCAAATATTACTGAACATTATTACCGCCCACCGAGACCGACTGAGGTCTCCATAGTTCACTCACAATACACGTTTACTATATACAATAATTACACCTCACAATCTGTTTTAAGCATCACTGTGATGGCAGACGGTACAGCTTGTGTACTGGTCTGCAGAGTTGTCCCTTTT
>PNEQ01015175.1:0-52593 GCA_003012365.1 Medauroidea extradentata
ATGAATCTCGCCTATCTCCTGTGCTGTTGCATCATTTGGACATTTTTTTAAAAACACTTTTATTCTTTGACTACCGATTTTAAAAGTTTAATGCACAATTGCATGTAAATATGTACTATATCTTGTGACGTTTATTATAGAATTTTTTTTGGAAAAAAAAAATTTTTTTTTGTTATATTCGCTTAAAAGTCGCACCCCCGAGTTTTTAATTAAAATTTTTACACAAAATGTGCGACGATTATGCGATAAAACACGGTATTTAAAATTAAATACATATTAATTACAGTGGAACCTCATTATACCGGTTAACAACAACAAAATAAATTTTCACAATGGAGATTTATAGTTGTATCCAAATCTAGGGTTCAAGAGAGAACTTGAGTTGTTTTTGAGTGAACCATTCTTGGGCTGTTTCTGCTCGCCGATGTAGCATGGCTGCGATCTCATGCGCTTGCAGGTGTGGTTCCTTTCATTGAATATGCATATTGTACTCTTTGCATGTATTCTTTGCACAGAAGCATATCATCCACAGTATCTAACCTACCTATGGTTGAGAAGCATCACTTTATTTCCAGTTGTACCTCTGAGCGTGACAGACCCAACTGATTCAGAAGCGTTGATATGTTACAACAGCCCTCTTGTCTATAGCACATTTCTCTTGTCAGCAATGCCCACGCAAGGTTATTTACCGTATATATTCGTGTATAGTACACACCACGATTTTTGCAACAAGTTACAGGGAAAAAATATTTTAGTGCTTTGCTAGTACTTAAAAAAAAACACGGGAGGATCAGCCGAGCGAGCAGTGAAACAGCACGAAGGGTCAAGGAAGGAAAGGGCAAAAAAAGAAACGTGGCTGGCAACATATAAAAGAGAGAGGAAAGATAACACACACACTGGTTAAGAGTGTGAAGGCAAAGAGGGAAGGTGGCGAGCCAGGAGGGGTGGGTGGCTTCTCTCTCTGCCAAGGTCGCTTGCTGTCTGCCAGCCCTTGCCTCGCGTGTGGGTGTGCCTGAACAATATTCCCTCTCTCTTGCTCTGCTGTGCCAGCTGCTTCCAGCATGTTCCCCCTCCTCCCCCCTCTCTTGAGATACCATCACCCCTACAATAACATGCTGTGACAGCAGCAAGCTTGCCTTTTTTTTATCTCTCCTGGTGTGTTTGGGGAAGGGGGGAAGGGAAAAAAAAGAATGATGCTCTTTTTTCTTCCTTCCTTTCCCACGGAAAGATAGCTGGTCACTCACCTTCAAATATCTTTCCCGGGTGTTAGGGATGGGGAAGGGGGAGGAGAACTATGACGCCATTTTTCTTTCTTTCCCCATGGAACGATAGCTAATCATGACGTCAAAATTGACTTATCTTATGCTTCCGCTTGCCACCCACTAAGTTTAATTTCTGCCACATCAAATTGCCAACCCTTTGTAACCAACAGTTTAAAAGTACCTGTGTAAAGGCTAGTAAACTTCTGTCCATCAGACAAGTTTTCAACCCTTGTATTGTGTAAACATTGAGTAACACTTTGAACAGGAACGTGGATAAGAACAAACAAAAATATTAGGGATTTAGAGCGACGGTTACAACAGAGCAAGGAAGGAGGGGAAAGGGGGAGAACAAGGAAAGGAAGAGGAGTAATGATGGCGGAACCTGGCCGTGAGAAAGTTCTCTCTCTCTCTCTCTCTCTCTCTCTCTCTCTCTGCCTCCTAGTGTTGACACCTGTCTGTTTACGACTATTCGGCTTCTAACACCCCCCTCCCGCCCTCCTTTGTCTACGACCGCCGGCCTTTTTTTCTCTCTGCTTTCTACTCTTGACACCCATCAATTTACAACTTGACTTCGCCTTCTCATCCCCCCCCCTCGGCTCCCCACTCAACGTACCATGAACCTTTTTTCACGTTTTCTTTTTCTATTTTCCGTGTATAGTACGTACCCCTGAATTTTTATCAGTTGATTTGGAATAAAAGTGCGTGTTATACACGAGTAAATACGGTACTTCACTTCTCACCCCCATATAATGTACTGTTTGCCGTTTTCAAACAGATATTAATGTTGACACGAATAAGTCTTGCTCCTACGTAATATCAAATACATGTTAACATGTGTTAAAAGCATAAGATGGGAAAAGGGTGTTCATTTATTATGAAATAGACAAAACAAGGCTTATCTGAAGAAATGATCTTGTGTATAACAATCCTCGAACTCCTGCAGTGTATGTTTGTTTACATTATACTGTCGTTTGTGCCCAAACATATTTTGTGTACACTAGAGTGATAAAGTTTTTCATTTGTTGTAATTTTTTCACATCCTAAGATAGTTTGAAAAAATGTTTGAATGAGAAAATGTTTATTGCACTGACACGTAAATTGGCAGACCATACATTTAGTAGTAATTTTGTTTATTAAATTATGCTGCATACAAACACTGAAATTCGGTAAGCTGTGCATGTATATTTAGCGTGTGAAAGCCGAGACAATATCGCAGCTCACTGTCCAGAGCAAAATCAGTGATGGCCTGGAGGACAAGTATACAACTTTGCAATGTCAGGCACTACTCACACTGTAATGTTCAGCCGTGGGGACATTACTTTCTTATCTACAATCCTCTCTCTATCTCCCAGCCAGCGGGTGGGAAAACGGAGGTACCTACATGCCTTGCAGGCAGAGCAGTGGTCGCCTAGCAACCATAAGCGACATCAAAGGACAATTATATAACAAGACAGAAAAGGGAATGTCTTGCCAAACGAGTATCACGAACATGAGACCCATTCCAGCATCAGGAACGAAAGATTAACAACAAATGTTCGCATTCTTTCTAAACTATTTATGGGGTCGGTCCCCGGATTTTTGCATGTGAGAATCGTGCCGGACGATGCCGCTGGTCGGCGGTCTTCTCAGGGATCTCCCGTTTCCTCCACCCATTCATTCCGGCGCTGCTCCATACTCGCTTTGTGTCATCCCTCACCAGCACTAAAGACCTCGATGTTAAGTGCTGACCAAAATCTCTCACTCATTCTAAACTATTTATATTGGTAGATTTCAGCTATTTTACATACAGTAAACTCTCGATCTAACGACATTTAACGGTGCCAGTAAATTGTGTCATTAGATCGCAGATGCCGTTAGTCCCGAGGTAACTAAATTTACCCCCCCCCAAATAAAAAAAATTTAAGTGTGTTTTTTTTCTAAAATTTATATACAACAATTACCGACTTAAAAAAAGTTTTCATTGAAATTATATTTTAGTACGATGAAAAGGTGTTTTCCAAAAAAATGGTGCCTCACAATCCCCCACAGTGACGTGCATGGCAGAGCGGCACACTCAGTCTGGTTGTGTAGGATGGGGGAGGGGAGTGGCCGGGCTGCTGGCTTAGGCTTGCCTCCGGGCAGCTTGTACGCGCGTGAATCATCCTGCTAGTCTCACGCAAAGTACATTCAGACCTCAAAAAAAAAAATACTTGTATTATTTACGTGAATGTATACGGAAACGATTTTTAAATCTTTCAGTAAAGCCATTGAGTCTTTTTTCTTTATTGTGCAAGAACTGTTACAGCATGTCGCCATTATAAGCATTTACGCGATACTAATAAAATAGCGTATTAAAGAACAAACATTTTTAAAAAATCTGTAGTTTTTAAAAACTCGGAACGCCTATTATGAACGTGAATTTAGAACTACTCAAAAGGGCAAAAAACTTACTTTTCAAGGTGCCGTCACTTATAAAATAATGACTGAATTACTCGTCGCTAAAAGTTGTAGGACTATTGGAAAAATCACGAAACTATGCACAACACACCCGTTTAATGCTCTGTACTACGAATAGAGATGAAATGGCTCTCTGCACGCTGGCTGCAGTCGCCCTTATTGCTCCACTGTCGAGTGAGCATAAAACAAAAACCTCATCAGCCCACATGCTGCACACGGCAACGGGACTGTTGTGTTTGCGTCGTAGACCGTTTTTACACCGCAGCGCTTTCATAGCTACATGACTATCAATAATACAGCGGAAGTTGTCAAGGTCAAGCTGAGCTCAATTCTGCAGCTGGAGAGAAAAAATGAGATAACGCTGGATTTTTTTTTAATGGACTGCTTGCTGGCCATTTTTTTTCCGCGTTGTAATGAGGGCGGAAAAAAACTGTGTCACCTCTTCAACTACCCCATCCCCCTGGGCTATCACAAGACACGGAAACAAGGGAGAGAGTCGCCGAGTAGGAGAGGAAAAACGCACAAGTGGCTCTGCTTTGTGGCGAGACAGGATGCTAGTTGCACGTGACTATCAGACAGTCAGCAGTTGATGCGCGCACACACAAGCACAATCTGACTTGTTGGGAGGGGAAAGGGTGGGAGGTGAATGGATATATTGACTGGCGTAGACAGTCAGGAGGGATGTTATTTATGTTCAGTGACGTGTTACTTACAGCACAGCACTCAAAACGGAAATTGCAACACGAACGATTTTCCTTCAATTTTCAATTTCAAAAAAGTTTGTAAATTACCATTGCTATGCCACGTCGCGTATCGAACGGCATAGCTGAGATAAGTACACGTGGTGGTGTGTGAGAGGGAAGTTCAGGTAAGAGGGAGAAAAGAGAAGTGAGGGGGAGCATTAGGAGATGCGGCAGCGTTAGTCATGATGTCTCACATATGTCGGTGTTGCGCGGGCAGCCTACGCACACGGGGCGCGCTTTAACTATATTCCAGCCGAAGTATCTAGCTTTTTTAAACAGTTATTTTTTTCACAGCTGCATATTACTAATTAATGATAACTGCATTATGTTATTGTTTAATGTACGTATAATTATTTTTAATTAACGTTTTACTGCGATCAATTTCACTTTGCTTAGCTTTGATAAATTTTTAAAATATTAATTTTTACACGGTTCCTGAAAATTATGTCGTTAGATCCTATATCGTTAGATCGGGGGTTTACTGTACTCTGTTTTAGTGTGAGCAAACTAACTTATTTGTCATTACAGCAAGTGAAAGTACAGCTTTGCACTCATTTTAAAAATATTTATTTACTTTATTTGTTATGAAGATAATGCATTAAAAATGTTTGTTTCTCTTCCCATCTCTTACACCCAATCTCAAACAAGCACTGTTTGACGCAGCACAGCAACAGGTCGCCATGCTACTCTTACACTCTCATCCTCTTTTCTCCCCTTTTTTCACACATGTGTGCATACAAACCCACACCCAAACATGCACGTATGCACACGTGCAAACTCCAGCACCTGCACAAGTACACAGGAAGAAAGTCTTAAGGTTGGTACAACATCGATCAGCATGCGCATAAACCGTTAGGTGCGGGTGGTGTAAGAGTGGGAGGAGTGGGTTTATTACCACTTGCTTATGTGGCATACAGCACTTGCTATAAGAAATGCAACATGATGTGCACAAACTTATTTTCTGCAGATTTTCTTCAAATCTTCAAATTTTATAAAATAATTTTTATGGTTCATCATGGGTCGTTACGAAGATGTTTAACTGTGTGTTCAATATCTTTAACAAAACTGCTTAAAGTACATAATATTAACATCTAACCTGTCTGTTAAGAGCACGAGCAATTGACTGGGCAATACTGGTCTTGCCTACACCAGGAGGACCATAGAAGCACAGTATCTTGCCTTGAGTTGTTCCTTTCAATTGACTCACAGCAATGAACTCTGCAAAAAAAAAAAAAAAAAAAACACAATTGCACTTTATTTTACTAATCTGTACAGTTGCAACTAGACATCACAGGTATGTGAACCAGGTTGCTACCAACAATGTACACAATGAGTACAGTTTTGTATTGAGTGTATCTGGGATTAAATACATTCATACCCAGAATCCTTTTCTTTATATCTTCCATGCCATAGTGGTCTTTCTCCAAGATCTCCGAGGCCTGCTGCAAGTCTAGATTCTCAGCACTTGTGATTCCCCATGGCAAAGATGTCAGCCAGTCCAAGTAATTTCTTGTGACACTGGAATGTAAGTGCCATGCCAGTAAAAAGATAGCCTTAACAAAGAATTCCCTGCAGCATTAGACAAACAGCAACTGCAGAAAATAAAAAATTTTTTATTAAGCATTCATTCAGAAACTGCAGTATAACAGTACCTATGTGAGCAGTTGTAAATGGATTTTGAAACGCCAACATGCGAGTACAGTTAGAACCCCTCTTTTACACATCAAATTTTTTACACTTCCCACATTTTACACTTACTTTAACTTTCTGTTGTCCCATCTGCCGTTTTTATATTAGAAACTACCTTCTTTTTTACTTTTATGCTTTTTACAACCATTTCTGGTTGCTAACTCATTTAAATTTAAAGTAGAATTTTCCTTTAATTAATGTTTATATCTGTTAATTGAATGCTGCTTATGCTGAAAACATCAAACTACATAGTACAGAAACAATTTTTACAATATTGCCTTGATTTCACAACACTACAAGAGCAACTTAACAGCATTACAACCTTAATTTAACAAGTCTTAATTATAAGTACTGTATGTAACAACTTTACTACGGTCAGTTTGTGGACCTATTTTTCGTAACGTTATGAAGCACGGCAGATAATCTGTGATTTTCGACTGTAATTGAAAATCACAGAATAACTGCTATTTTCAATCACAATCCAAAATTTTTGATTCTCCACGATTTTTGAGAAATCCAGCTTACAGACAAGCATTAATTTATTTGCATCTTGAGTGCTGGTATACTACAGTTTACACACATATGTACAAGATGATACACTGGACAAGTTAGGTGGTATTATCACAACATGAGAAATTAATGTTACCATTTAACCATTACTTTCTCTTATTCAACTTGAAATGCTAAAATAATGTACTGTGCTATTAAATCATTCTGTTTTATTCTTGTATAACCTCTTGCAAATAATTTTATGAATAAAGTTTTACTGCATTACCATTACAGTTTCTTAAATAAACATCATTAAAAACCCTAGGTAAATAACTAACATTTTCTCTTAAAAAATGATTTGGTTATGACAGTTTGTTGCAATGCTTTATTTATTATTTAGTAAGTAGTTTATCATATGAAGAAAGTGTTACATTTTAAAAGGGTGTTACAACAACAAAACATGGTTAGGTTTAAATAGAACACAATACTTCACATTACATTTAGATATCACAGTGCTGTATTCTAATGTTAGGCCTATATCTTCGTCTTTTATTCAGTTCAGTTAAATTTCTTGGTGGAGATTGTTTTAATCTGTATAACAGCACTTACAAAATTTTGTACACAGCAATTTTCCACGCAATTACATTAGATGGAAGAGCAAGGTTTGCCTAAACTACAGTTGCATTTCATCAGGGTTCCCGCAGAAATATGAAAATGAATTTCCCTGATTTTCTCCAACTTTCACTGACAACTTATTACAAATTTCTCTGACCATAATCAATATACTTTTCCAACACACTTATGTAATGTACTTTCATTGCAGCCTCCACCATGCCCATAGCTGCCCATCACTCTCCTGTTAAGTAAAAATAATATAATACTTATATTTTAATTATAAAAACAAAATGTGAGCATAACCACATGAAAATGCAAATTATTGAATGCCAATACATACTAAAAATAATAACATTGCCTACAATAACAGCATCATACAACTTACACACACATATTTGTTATAAATCTATAAATATTTCAGCACTTGGCTAGTTGTGGCGTTTGATGCGCACTTCAACTTTGCCCTTACAGCTAAATCACTTCTGGGAGCTTGTAACATGCAGGTAGGCAAAGTTCTTAAGTAAATCAATAATATGTAAGATATGTTCAAGATAAAGCAGGAGAAAGAGAGAGAGAACTGATAGATGAACAAGGAAATGAAGCCTCCACAGAAGAAAAGGAGTGAATGGCTGTGGAAAGGGCAGTTTCATATCATAGCCAGGACATATTCACTTACTTTCTGGTCAGGGTGGCTACAAACTGTTGGGAATATAATTCCCTGACTTTTCCCACCCGAATTGAAAATTTTCCCTGACCTAATAAATTTTTTAACCCAATTTTTTATGCTTTGTAAAATAAATCATTTTTTTCTTTGACCAATTCAATGCACTTTGCACATAGTACAAGTTTTAATGTACTACTAATAAAAAATTTGTGTTGTTTCTAAACCATTCTTGCGATGGGGGAAGTTGAAAATCAAATAAATATTACGGACATACGCTATAGCAGAAAACTGTGAGTCAAAGAAAACCAGACAATACATGCAGACAAACAGAAAAGTTAACAACCAAAAGCATCCTTTTGTTTGTCTGCATGTATTGTCTGGTTTTGTGTGACCATTTGCTGCAATTATGTATGTCCAAAATACTTCTACGATTTGTATAATTTGCATGAAAAATACATGCCTCAGAAAACACTGATTGCATTGTAAACACACCAACAACATATTTTGTGTGCTCTATTTTTGCCAGTTTTTAAAGTATGCCTATAATAATATAAAAATTAGAACTGAAAGTTACAATTCTTAAGTACATTTTGACTGTAAATAAATTTACAGTAATACTTAACTTATGGCGTCTCACAATCGACAAATTAAAAGGCCTACTACATGAAAAAAATATTTGTGTAAAAACTTCTTGCCTCAGGAAACACAGATTCATTACATAGTTTTCACAATATAAACAATATACTTTGTGTACTCTAATTCTGCATGTTGAAATAAAATAATTAAACCAAAATTACAACAGACAGTTGCAACTAAAGTAATTCATTTAAATTGATGTCAAAAATTCAGAGTAATACAATCGTAACATTGGGAAATTAAATTTACAATTTCATGTAGTACACAAATAAATTATGCGTGGAGAAAATTCTCATCCGATAATAAACATATTTCATGATTACATACTACGCACAATCAAAAAGCCCAGTACTATACAAGATTACACAAAAAAATTCCGTGGAAAAATGTAATTTTATGAGTATTGTAGAGGTACTCACTGAGAGATCCTGTGAAGTGTGCTTGCCACAAGCATGTAAAGCAGTACTTTAATCAGTTTTTTTGTAACTCTAAAACCTCCTAGCTCTCATTTCCCTCCCCCCCAGAGGGGTTTCTCTTCTATCTCCAGTCATGCTAAGTTCTTTCCCCTTGACGCCTCATCCATCTTATATTCACAAGCAAGCACACACTGTTGCTTTAAAAATAGAATTCCATTCGCCCTTTCTACCATCCCTTCTTTCCAATAGGCGACTGTATGTTACAAATTAAAGCTGATGAAAACAACAAGAAAGAAAAAAGCATGGCAGGATGCAAGTTTGCTTTCTTATGTTACAAAAGATAGATGTATGTATCGTTTTACAAGCAGCTAGCTGCTTATCACACTAATGGAGTATAGCGCACTAAAAAAAAATGCTGACATGTTATCAGCTTTCCCATTAGAAGGAAGCATCTGGGGGAGGGGGGCCTAAGAGAGTGACGAGACACACGTGCACCTAAAAAAAAATGTTATCAGCCTTCCGCATCAGCAGGAAGCGGAGCAGTAAACAACTGAATAGATTACGGATAAAAGTGGCGTATGTGACGCAGAGGGCCCAGCTACTTATGGCTTTCTTCCCCGGGATTATGGTACCATGATGTCCTATGAAAGGCACCAGACACGTCTTCATGCTCCGCGTCTTCATGCTTGTCAGTCCGCGCTACTCCATTGATGTAGGTTTCATTTTAACTGATTTTAACTATTGCTTTTCGATTTCCGAAAAAGGAGATGGGGTGGGGAATTTTCCCCGACTATTCCCTGACTTTTTCAGGCCACTAAAATTCCCTGACTATTCCCGGTTTTCCCGCCCTGTCGCCACCCTGGGTATATAAGCACAATTTTCCCTGGCTCACGGGGTTCCAAAAATGTTTCCCTGACTTTCCCTTACCAATTAAAATTTCACTAATTTTCCAGGTCTATGGGAACCCTGTTGATACCACTTAGGATGCCTGCCGTAGAAATTGCAACCTCTTAAGACAATACGACAGGATTCAAGCTCTTCATTGTGTTGTCTCTTGACCAACCGTAGCTTGTACGATCAATATTATAATGATCTGGATCTTCAACTGAATACCAGCTACTGACTTAAGAGATGAACCCGTTTTAAATTTTCAAGAAAAGCTTCTGGTGTAAGAAGTAGTGCTCTTAGGTGTGGAGTAACATTTCTGGAACACCCAGTCCTTCTTGAACACATCACAAAGCAAGCTTAAAACATAGCTGTTATATTTACAACTCCGTAGCATGCTGTTACTAGTTTGGTAGCCTCTTGTTTCAATATTCTCCATTCTAACTTTTTATTTGTAGAAGTGCTTTAAATTCAACCCTGTCTTCTCTTGTCTGACAATAGTGGTCTTACCTTGCCACACTGATAACGTACACTACCACATCCAGATGTTGCATGCACACAAAATAATTTGGAAATTATTGTCCTGTGCCATTTTGGCAACAACGACTCCCAAAGACCAGTGACCTTTACTATCCAGCTCCTCAAAAGCTTTCCTAAAGGCACAGTAAATCAATTTCAAGAGTGTGACAAGTCTCTACAAAGTCTGCCAACAAATGCTTATAGCAGGTTAGTGAGCAATTGAACTTACTCAAGCAACGGAAGGAAACACATCTCTAGTTTGAAAAATGTGTGTATTACCACTTCAACTTCACAGAACATAAATTCCGCAATACAATACCTATACAAATCCACAAAGCACTGTAACACAAGATAAATTCAGGCAATTACATATCTGTATCAATTCCTCAAAGTGCTTACAAAAATTTAACTCTTTTAAATATGTGCACTACAACTCGAATCACAGTCACTTTACTATTTGACTCTTAAGCGACATGTTCTCAACATGCATTCATTCTGCAATTACAACTCTCGTCCAACACCCTTATTATCATTGAGAACAATACTGGGATCCTTTCACTAATATCACCCAATTACGTCCACCTTCACGCCACGGAGCATCCAAAAGACGTTCATACGAGTTATCCTAAGCGCACTTGCGCCCTCACACAGACAGACAAATATCTAGTTACAATCTTTACTCGGTTCTCCCACAGTCACAAGTAGGTGAAGACCAGAAAAAATACAGTCTGCGGAGACGGGGCTTACTCCACGAGAATCCAATGGGCCCGAACACACGGCCACCCACTTACCATGCAGTGAGGGGAGAACATCCACCCAATACTCAGCTAGGCCAGTCAACCAACAGTGCCTATATAGGTCTATGTCACAGAACACTCCGACAAACCATTGCCGAGGATGTTCACTCGCGACAACACACATACACACCACCTGGAGTGATAGATCATGCCAGCTCAAAGTTCAACCTGAGAGTGCCCTCTGGCACGCGCCGCCACACCGCAGCTCGCTGCCCCGCCCCACTTCCTGTCTACAACACACCTGCCGCCAGCTGGCAGAACTACACCCCCCTCACCAAGAGGCTCTCCCCTCCATGGCCAGTGGAGTGGCAGGTCAGGCGGACAAGAGAAGGCTATAGCACTGTCAACCGGGGCAAAACCATTCAGAAAAACGGCCGAAGTCGACCACCAATTAAAATAAAATAGAAGGGGTACTAAGCCCAGACCCAGAGAAAAGACATTGCCCAAGCACAATGGCAGAAATAAAAAATATATATATCCCCAAGCTCCACAAAAAACAAGGGAGACAGCTCAGTCTTATGGTTGTGAACTGTAGTGTGTACTACAATAATTTTTCTCTCGTGGCTTGTAGATGTCTAACTTTGCATGTCATATTCAGTTTTTGGTGTAATGGTGGAGGAGCAAGAACTCATCAGTATCAATATAAAATACAATTATTCTCTTAATAGTGTTAGACTTAACAGCATTATTAATCAACTGACACAAACTATTATTATGTCAGTTACACTAGACCCCCGATTTTACGAACCCTGGATTTAACGAAGGTAGCGATTCTGTGAATACAACCTAAGAACCCTCAAAAATTAACAAAATTCTATGACAAAAAAAAAGATGTAAGGAATTACATTGACGATGAATAAAATGTACATTATATAACTCACTGCATTAAAATAGGAATTGTAGAGTTGCAGTTATTACTTGGTAAGTTACAATATAAAAAATAAAACAAAAATAGTGAAAATCTGTTAAAAAATGTGGCAGTGACAGTTTGAAAACCGTGCTGCAGCAGGCGCCGCCGCCTGTGCCAAGCCAGCCGGCCTGTCTCCATCAACTACAGGTGTATAAGGATCTATATTGAGGTCGTACTATAGCTGCAAAGTTCCAGCACATGCGCATATGCTCATTTAACTATATTACAGCCTCCTTCTAGGCTGTTTCACGACGTCTTATATCTCTCTCGCCACGCGCCGAATGAGTTTACTTTTTTTACACGAACCCTACAAATAATGGCATGATATTATTTTTCTTTATTGGGTTAACTCCATACATACTTAAAACAATGAACTTGGCGCATAATTTGCTTAAATAATTCGTTACTGCGTGTCGTAAAACATGCATTTCACAAGTGAGCACGATAATAGCGCTACCTATTTAGCCACGTGTAGAAACATTTGTCTCCGGGTATGTCGAACATGAAAAATAAATAGACATTCGTGCATTACGTAATCCTGGAGCTCCTAGTTTATTTTTACCGCATTTACTGGCTGTGATAGTTATTATTTGCAAACACTTATACATGTAATTCTCGATATTAGGTTAAGAACAAAGAGTATGGAAGGGTAAAATAGAGTTTACTGCTAGGTTAGACCTCTTTGCTTATTTCTGTTGTGTTTTCGGCTCACTAACTCTTCCAGAGGAACCAACCACGCAGCATGAAATTCTATCTGAAATAATGTGGCGTGCATTGGCAATGTTTGTATACATCGTTAGCTGCAAGAGTGTGCTAGTATTGCAATCTCATCGTCGTTGTTGGTGGAAGTAAAATTATTGGTAAAGGCGATGCCGTATATTAACAGTGTGTGTAAATTGTCATTGTGACTTTTTGTTTAATTTTTAAGACCACGAAAAAAATTTATCTCGCCGGGGTGCGGATTCGAACTTACGTCCCTGTACTTATCACACGCCCTTTACCACTCGGCTATCAGTAAACATTTGTAATTGTGTTGCTATGATCAGTGTATAAGTAATCTTTATGTTCACTTAAAAAAAATATATTATTCATCTTTTCATTAGAATGGTCTGTAAAATATTTCTTTGTAAACTTTATATTATACTGTAAAAATTGTTGTCTAGCATGTCTGTAACTTTGTAAAGGAACAAAACACCATATTATTATTATTATGCAAATTAATGGTTATCATATAATTTTATAAACTGAACATAAGTAATTTTACTCAATCAAACGTCATACTAACTATACTTTTGTTTTCACATTTCAAAATTAAAATTATGTTTACTCTCGTCTAATTTAAAATTTGTTAACGGCTTTCATAAGTTTGACCAACGACAGCAGTGTAATGAGTCAGGAAGTCCAACTCAATGCCATAAATAATTGTTGGAGAATTTTCTATATTTACGAAACACTTTATAAAACCTTTCAATTTCAAAAAGTCACTTTTAATTCATCTACAACAGCATTAATATCTTTAAAATACTTAAGTGCTAAGTTGCAAAACAATACTTCCAACTTTGAATCATATGTTGATGTTGGTACAACCGGAATCGTTAGTCGTCAATAAGAGAAGCATTTTCCCTATCTAGTGACAGGCCCCTGGTTAAGAACATCACAAAATGGCATTTTTGGAACATTGAACATTGGAATATGCTACGGTGCCGCTATCTATCTTCCATCTTGTGAACGTTCATACTGTTGCGCTATCTGTCCTCTCTGCACGCTACTTGCATCTACTTTCGTGCACAATTCATCAAACATCGAGGGATTGTTTTGACGTTAAGTTATATAAAATTGCACAATGAATAAATACATCCGCTTTTTCCTTCTTACTTTGGTGAGTAATTTACAAGGGCACTGTGCTAGGGTAGTAAGGAATGCCTACTTTTTTTCCCCATTAAACGCTACGCAAATCAGGCTATTCGCTAGCGAGAAGGCACTCGGAAGCTCGGTTTTCTCATTTTTTTTAGGACAAGGGTCGATCATATCTATTGTTTAGCTGTGTTCTTTTGATCGTAAGACGTCTGCTTATTGATATAAATTTGTATTTAAACAATCACATGTTTATTTTTCCGTTAAATTCTACTGAAGTCTGTCTATTTGCTGGAGAGAAGACACTCGGAATCTCGATTTTCTCATTTTTGGGGACAAGGGTCGGTCATATCTACCGCTCAACAGTGTGACATCTGGCTACTGATATCAATTTATGTTTACATTATTACGTTAATTAATTTCCCGCAAAATGCTACGGAAGTCGGGGCCAGACTAGACACTTTGCAGAAAAAATTGCAATTTTAAAATTTTCTGTTAAGGTCGCTATCGAATTTATGAAGGTAGCGATTTTATGAATGCGATGAGAGGAACCGTGAGTATTCATAAAATCGGGAGTCTACTGTACTTCATAAGCTGATTTTAAATGCACCTATGGTGTGACAACGCTCTTAATTATTTTTACTTGTTCAGGGTCTCTGTTCGTTACAACCAATTTATGGCTTAGTTATGAATTTCAACATTTTATCACTAATAACATAATAAATCAATCACTTGGACGTTATTGTTGGTATTGTTTAGAATACCAATCTTTGGAAAAGACTCTTAGTCAACAGAAATTGGAAAAATTTCCACTTACTCCTTTCTTCCTAGATTGTCTGGTTTCAGACTTTATGCTGCAATCACAATATTAATTAATTACAATTTACACATCTGTTTGTACAAGGAACCAGTAGCGTACCATAATCAGATGCTGATAAGCCCAGTGTTCCCTCACTAAAAGTTACAAATATTATATATTTAGTCCTTGTTATTCTGTTAATGTAAAAATCTACTCAGGTATTCAGTTTGCTAGCTTGCCAACCAGGATGTTTCTTTTCATCTCCTTCTTGACCACTTGGTCAACCGGGTGTACGGTTTTAGGGGTTTGTAGGAATATGCTTGGAGTGGGGTAGAGGGAAACGTGCACAAGCAATGATGTATCTTTATTCTGTTTCAATGCATACAACAGCAGCATAGAGAGGTTGCAGTGACCAGATTATTTATTCTTTCCTTATCGGGTCCCTGCTCTATCGCTATCCTACCTCCCTCCTCCTACAAGTTTGTGCCATAGGGTTGCCATCTGTCCTTAGACAGAAGTAGGTTAGTGCAAGCTACATTTTCTTTTTGGTTTCCGTTACAACATAATAGCATAACACGACATAAACTGAAGTAAATGGCAACTGTGTACCAAGAGAGGGAGGGGACCTTATAAACACTAGTTTCTATTCAACAGTAACGAGATCAAAGAATAAAAATAGATAACTAAATTGCACTGTTTAATTTTATCTAAAAATATTAACAATGAACTTTATTACTTTAAAGATTCTTATATGCAATTCTTCTAGCCACAAGCACTAAAATAATTTCCGACTACGAGTCGTCTGGTCCAAATACTCGACAAAACATGAACACAAGAGCATTTATGTATGGAAATTAAGCCGACTCCTTTTAACATATCATTAGATGCAGACGTTTACAAGAAAAAGTTAAGAAATGCCATGGTAAAGAATAACACTATTTGAAATTTGTACACAGTAAAAACATGCAGAGTAAGTCAAAACAGGGCTATTTTTTTTTTAAAATGTTCCAATTTTCCAAAGGGAGAACCCCCCATACACCTGTTTAATTATTTTGTGTTACTGTGTAAAAGTAACATGTGCGTTCCCATAACAAAATATCACACAACACCACTGCACGGAAGTGGATCAAATACTGACATTATTAACTTGATCAAAAAGAGTGCCTAAAGATGGCCAGTGGACAACCCCAACTATAGCACAACCATCGAAGCCTGTTACATAGGAAGAACGTATCGATCTTGAAAGAGCCATGAAAGTGATTTTTTTCTTTCAACACCAAGTAACACATACTGCTTGGAACCTGTAAAAGCTCATAACACAAAACAATGCACTGACTCTGCTGTACATTAGAGCAGTATAAAATATGAACGTATCACTAGATGGATTGCATCATAACCGCTGTTTCCTTCAAAAGTGCATAAAATAAATGTTTTTTTTTTTCTTTTTTAATCAGTTAGTCTCCTAATTCCACAGCTTTCTCAACATTCACCTTATCCAATGCATTAGAATGTACGGTAGGGGGTAGTCATAAGAAATCATTAAAAAAATGTTGCAACTGTAATTTTAGGTCGCATGCCCAAACTTAAAACAATTTTTTCAAGGACGATTCCTGGAAATTTCCAGGTCATTTTAAGGATTTTCAAACATAACAATTGTATTTCAATTACATGTTGCAATCGATAAAAAGGCAAGCCCTTAAACAAAAGATAATAATGCTGTTTTCCAATATTCTACAATACAATAAAAATTACCTTTCGTTAACAGTTTTCAGAAAGTTTTTCAATCTTACCTTTGCAACTTTGGCTGCCAATTCACGTGATTTTTTTCCTGTATGTATTGAACTCTGAAAGAAGTGTGAAATAATTTCTTTTCTGACCAAGTATGCAATGCCATTGAAACAGCTTCACTGCTCATTGGTTTCTCAATCTGTAGCTGCTTCTTCTTCTCTTTCTTCTTCTTCTTCAATTCTTGGACAGTTTCAAACTGTTGTGACCACTTTCTATTACTTTCTTCTGTTGATTTTATTTTCTTCTGTTCATCTAACAAGTGCTGATAGCACATTCTTGATGATATAGCATTTGCTAATAGTTATTTACTGAATGTAACATGATTTACATCTTTATCTTTATTAACACTTCCATCAAAACAATCCACAAAGAATTCAGACTTATGAATACACGTAACAAGCCTACCCTTGATATATGGAGCAATACCAAAACACAACAAATAGGTACTCTGCTCTTCTGCACAAGTATATTTTTATTCCGATATCACTGCCTTGGAACATGGCAGCAAATAGTCTCTCGTTGTCCTTGCAAGAATTGAACGACACATGTAAGTGTCCATAAAATCTCTCCCTTGAGTAAGGATGCAGCGAGAACATGACTCAATAAAATACTCAGTTATTTTTTCTGCACATCACAAAGAGTGACTCAGGCACACTACAAATGCAATTTTGAGATGAACTTACAACTGTATTTTCCTATACTGTGGAAGCACTGGGATTTTCGAAATAATCCCCTACTGACTTAGTTTAATGTAATAATTTAATTATCTTTTCATGTTTTCTTGATTTTGTATGAGTCTGTAAAGCTGATGCACCCATATTAGCAATATTTACATTATTTTTACACAGTTTGCTGACGACAACATCCCTATCTCTTCTACCCATTGTTTATATTTTGGGTTTAATAACCACTCTATCTTGAAACTACACTTTCTCGCAAAGGCACTTATATTTAATAAAGTCACACAAACAAAATTTTGTGAAAATATTAACAACACATAAGAACATTACCAGTGACAATTTGTACACTGACCATGATCACCATTTTGATGTAAACACCTAAATATTTTCGCAGTTAAGTAAGCAACGGCATATTAAAATATATTAACGTTTGTTAACCATTGCACAAATCTATAAATACGAGTTCCACTAGCAAGACATCACTCTGTTGAAGATAAGCACTGCCTATCGATAGTGCACAGACACGTACTCAAACAAATAGCACAAAAGCTGAAATTTGTAATGCAGTATTAAACATACTATTTAGCTATTACATGAACATCTACTTCGCAATTTGTTTTGTTTTATGAATTGATCACACTGATTGTTTACAATATACGCAGCTTGGACAGATCATTTAATTCAAGTAAACTTAAACTCTTTAGTGAGGTGTTTAGCTGTAACACTGAGTTTGCTAAATAGGAAACAAATTTTCAGGACAATTAACACGTACAGTTAACAATTTTTTGTGAATTCCATTACATTTCCAGTACTGGAAACAATTTTTTTGAATTCCAGGTTTTCCAAGACGCGTATAAACCCTGAAATTGGTCAAACTTCAATCTTAATATAACTTACAAGAGGTTAGAAAAGACTGAAATGAGATAACTTAGTAGTACGGTACATAGTTTTAGCATTTCAAGTCGAATAAGAGAAAAAATTATAACATTTCATTGTGATAAAAATATGTAAGTTGCCAAAAATATGCGAGGCCCTCTTTTTGTGTAGAATTTTCTAATCTATATTTCACTTAACAAAAAATTTTGTATAACCAACAGTTAATGAAATTACAAAAAAAAAAAAAAAAATAAACGGTTTTAAGGGGTAATGTTTTAAAACTACCAGCTATTGTCGAAGAGAAACAATGTGGCACACTGCAGATTCATAAACATCAGGAAACACTAATATAATCAGTCAAAAACCCTGTGACACCCAACATTTCCAGGTACACTGGATTGGCGACCAGACTACATGCATACACAGGAATGTTACAAACAGCCAAATGCTCATTACCAACAATTATCAGCGGAAACAATGGTGTTTGTTTGTTTCTTGTATGCTCTTTGGCATGTTCCATTCGTGTGAAAATATGCTTATGCCCTTCGCAGTGGAAATGTCTTTGATTCTGCAGTTGCAACTGACGATGGGGTGGAAGAAACAGAAATTGTGACATCACACATACTAACCGGAAATGTACTATATGTCACAAATAGTCTCCACAAGAAATAATAGGCAGCTTGATTGCTTACGTCGCATGGCCCGCCATCTTGTGTCTCTGCTTGTTTATGTTTTTCCACATCGCTCGTCCGAGGATGTCACTGGGTGAAGGGTATATCAATCTATTTTTCTTGAGAATTTATGTTAGTTGGAAACATCTGTCTAGTGAGACAAACTTTAAAGTCTTTCTTTAATTACAGTGGAATCCAGTTACTACGAGAGTTCATAATAGCACAAAATTTTTTTTCGTAATTACAAGTTGTAATAACCAAATGTTTACATAAAAAAGCATTTTTTTTTAGGTTATTGACATAATACATGGGATGGAAATAATAACAGTACTGTTTACCTTGGTTAGTATCTCTGCTATTATGAAGCAGATTGCCAAAAATGAAGGCAGGTGTATATTAGGCATAATATTCAATAATTTATTTATTCCACTATCTGATATTCATTAGTTTGTGATCTCATTTTCACTTGCTAAAGCACAGCAAAACGTTAAGGTAAACAAAACAAAAATGGCTGTCTTGTGAGATGGCAACTAAAACGAACAGCACCGCTAACTCACTTGTGATTGGTTGAAACAAACACTTCACCAATAAGACGACATGATTGGACAAACAAACGAGGAGTGGCTGTTCCATATTACCCACACTGGCAACGTTTTGTGAAGTATTCAAAGCAAAAACAATTATAGTTTTTATTACATGATCCCAACTGAGTACAGTTTATTTAACAATTCCTACATACATTTTGCCAAAATGAAATCTTATGATTAAGAAATCAAAACATGTAAGCATAAAAAAACTACACAATAAACTTATGAACTTACTTGGATTACGCTGGGTAGTGTAAATTTTTGACTAGAGGCATTCAAAAAGTGATCCAAATGAAATTTGGTTTGTGTGCGTTGCTAGGATCGGACAAACCTAATGTGTTCAAGAAATAACTCTAGCAGGTTAAGTTTTGTAAACGTCACCTCTTTCAGTATGAAATACACAATAAAAAATTACAGTAGTAAATTTGAAACTAATTCTGCAGAGCAGTTTGTTATCACAATAACAACAAGATGCAGGTAAGAAATGCAGTACACTCAACAGACTACATTCGTTTTCATGCAGTACCAAGTTGGCGGCCATAGTAACTGAGACTGAGCAATGTTGCCAGATGCATTTCCACCGTTGCCATATCTAACCCTGTGCATGAAATGCCGACAAGAGGTGATTCCCATGTGGGCTTCTATTTATCATGTTAACTTATAATTTTTAACAAAATTAAAAATACATAAATAAAACATTTGGCACAGTATATTGATGCTTCTGAATTGCTGGTATCTGCAAGTGTTCATGACAATACCACTCGTAATTACCTAACATTTTTACAATATACTGCATAACCGACAGTACACTACAAAACACTCGTAATTACGAATGTCTCTTAATATCCTGCACTAACAGAAGTGAGATTATACTGTATGATATTTCTATGCGAAACGCTGCTGAAAAAGACTTTTCACTCGTTAAAAGTCGCTCAGTGCTCTTATCGTCTCAATTTTTTGGGGGCAATGGTTCGTACTATCCTCATTAAATGGATATATTTTTTAATCTGAAGAAATTTGCCTATTAGCACACATTGATGTTTTACTCATTAATTGTGTTATTTATGAACAAAACATTACTGAAAATGGATTTCATTCTTGTGAAAAGTCATATTCTCCATCTTCTCTAATTTTTTATTGTATTAACAAGGGTAAATCGGGGTCCCTGATTTTATTTTATTAAATGTTTAGATTTGTACTGACTATGTAATTATACTTGCAAAGCATAAGCAGAAACATGATACTGGTATCTTTCTGTACACCTGTAAGCTGCTTAGCACTATACTTAATGTTACTTAGCTACACTATATATCAAAAGTTTATGTGACATAAAATTAACTGTGAACTTAATGCTGATGTACTTGAATTCAGAAGAGTGATTCTCCAGAAAGCCCAGTTTGTTAAGCTCTTCTTCTAGGACTTCCATCACAGCATCTGGAACAGTTTTATCCTGGAAAAAATTACAAAATTTAGTTTTTACTGTATTAGGTACTCACAAGAATAAATACACATATTATTATTACAATTACCTCTAGTACTGAAACTCTTAGTGATAAATAAATCTTGGAAAAGAGAAATTAATATACACTCAAAAGAAGAATTTAAAAAAAAACTAGGGATGGGTTTGAATCCTCTTTAAGGCAAAATCCAATTCCACATTCAATTCCCAAAAAATCTCTTTGAATCTTGAATCTGAATCTGTGCGCACAGAAACTGATCTTCCAAAACTAGTAGTTTTTTACATATAGTAGATCCTAGTTGGGAACTTAAAGTTTTGTTCAACTAAAGGTGATCTTAGGAGACAAATAATTTTAAAAGGTAATTCTTAAAGTTCAGATAAAATAATATTGGTTGACTACAACAAAAAAAAAAAAAAAAATGCTATTGCTTTATAAGCATTATGGCCACCATAATAGTTATAGTGTTATTTTTCGTTAGAAGAGTTGCGTACTGAAAATAAATTAGTTATAATTTATGAAATACGTAAAAACTATGTAATAAGTTAATTAAGTATAAAAAATTATTTTTTTTATTAACATCTTTTTTTCGACGGATGGACATCTTAGTGAATTCAAGGATGCATGCATGCATGCATGCATTGATGGATGGATGGATGGATGGGTATGTTGAATGGATGTGTTGTAGTAGAATGGGTGAGAGGACAGATGTATGGATGTATGGGTGGAATCATTAACAGATGGATGCCGGATGAACTAATGATAGGTTGGATCGATGAATGGATGGACTAATGATTGACTGGATGGACTAATGATTGACTGGATGGACTAATGATTGACTGGATGGACTAATGATTGACTGGATGGATGATTGAACTAATTGTTGGCTGGATGGGTGGAAGGACAAATGAGTGGATGCAATTTTTTCGATACACTCCATTGTGATGCAGAAGTCTGTCAAAAAAGTTTTCTCTGACAGACATCTACATCGCAATCGAGTATGTCCAAATAACTACAACCAGTCACGCACTCCCATTGCACAACTCTTTCAAGTTTCAACCATCATTTGGAAAGAAGAATGCTTAAAAAAATGAATTTATGCATAAAACAATAAATACTATATGTAATTAAATATAAAAAACACTATTTTATTGACGATAAAGGTAGTTGAAAGTGTGTAGGGTGACACTACTTTAATCAACTGCACTGTAAGAATGCTTTATGCCTTCACAAAACTCTCATTCCTCTCCTCCCCATGCTATTACATACAATGTACTTATGAACTCTGTAACTGTGACTGTTAGACTTCAAGTACCTAACCGAACAAAGACGTAAAGCAGAGCATTTAAAAGCCAAGTGTGTAATTTTTGCTCATGACTTATTGGAGGGTAGGGGGGAGGGAGAAACTAGTGTGTGTCAAAATGACGAAGTGCACTTAAGGAGCCACAAATGTGGTTTGGCAGGTAAGAAAAGAAGTACAAAATACACATACCACTGCACAGTGTGTGCTGTCTTAATTCCAAATGCCAGTATTTGTTACACTAACAAAATATGAGCAAACTAACTGTTCAACAAAGTCAGAATACATGGCATCATTCGTAATGCTGATTATAATTTGGTTCCCTACTGCACTTGGGTTTATACTGGCTTGACGCAATTGCTTTTTCTTCAAAGTCTGTCAAGAAGATGTTGGAAAGCAGTTGAGACAGTAGGAAACCGATGGGCGTACCTTCAGTCTGGAGATAGATCTTATTTTTGTGTGAGAAGAATGTGGAAATTGCGCAGTGTTCTATGAGCTGAACTGTTTCTCCTTGCCAACATATTAATGACAGACTACGAGAAAAAAGCAATTGCATTACGTCAATATAAACTCAAGTACTGGTTCAGGTATGTGGACGACACTTTCGTAATTTGTAACTACGGTGAAAAAAAGCTAACTCTCTTTCTCAAACACATGAACTGCTTGCATGCCAACATCAACTTCACTACGGAATTGATAAAGGACAGAGACAGCCTTTTCTGAATGTCCTTCTAATCAAGAACTGAGCTGGCAGACTAGGACACATGTTTACTACTACTTCTGCAACATATTACCTTTTACTAAATTTAGAATTTTTACTTCGTCATTCAAACTAAGAACTTTGCAATCACTCTTTGATTTAGAAAGATCACTGCAGCCTTTCTTTTAGGAGACATAACGTTGCAAGTCACGGAATTGTGAATAACTACAGTACATGCACTCTAAGGCCATGCCTTACATGCTTGCAGTTGAAGCTGGTGGACAACAAGCAGGTAAAGAAGACAACTTACTTAAGTACAGTGTTCTACGTGGCAGCAGTTTGCAGGTGGGCGACAGGGAAGAAAAGTGCCTGCGGGAGATATAAAATAATTTTGTTTTTCAGGGACGGTGAGCGAGCAACCAAAAAGATGATATGCGTGAAGTAACGCCACTGCCTGGAGTGCATATGCAGTAATACGTGGCATGCTAGTAGTTTCTTGCAGCAAAATTGCACAATGTGCAGGAAAAATACAAATTCTTAAGGGTTTCTGGCACAATAAGGTAAATCCAGCAAACTAGGTTAACATTTGTAGATTTTCTTGGATGGTCGTTAGACACTTTTTCCACATCGAGCCCCAAAGCAAGCAATGTGTGGCACGGCACGTGCAAAGATTGTTGTGCAGATAACCGATTCCTCTCTCAAACTGCTGCTACATGGAGGTGTAGTGCAGACAGTCTGGCCAACAAACAAAGAATTCCGTTACGTGTCTAGCCGTGTCCGAAACGAAGCTTTTGCATATCTACGGTTTGGGAATTTAGAGTGGATAGATTCGAATGTTATCAAACAGTGCTGCGTGCGGCAAAGTTGGAAGCTATATACTTGTTGGTATTTCAATGTCTTTTTTTTTTTCCACTATTGAATAAATTGTCTATTCGTTATATATAAACTAATTAGCTTGTTTCTTTCACATCCTAAATAACGAATTCTACGATAGTATTTATTCTGTTTTAGAGTTGATTTATTTAGAAAATACGTAATTTATTTCTAAATTTAAAAATTATTTGCTACATACAAAATAACACTATGGGCTTTTAATTTAAGTAATTACTGTTTTAATGGACATGTATATGTTTTTAATCTAAAAGCGGAGTATAAAACTTAAGTAAACAGCAGCCGACGAATTTACGGAAATACTTGGGAATTTTGTATGCTACTCCACCTCAGTAAATTTTACACCCTAAATCCCCAAATATTTACTGCACTAACCTGGTCACGTGGTTAATTTAGTAACCTAAATTGTTGTTTTGGACACGGCCTCTGAGTTGAAATAAGGTTAATCCTACTACAGGCTAGAAAAATCAATGTTATAAGTTTGTCACAGGGAAAGTTTCTGCCGCTTGAGCGCTGGTATCGGTAGTGCACCAAACTGACCATTCACAGAGCATTCCTGAATTTTAAGTTGCATTAAATTGATAATTAAAACGTGAGATTTGTTTCTTTTCAATTTAAAATTAAGTTAAAATACTTTTTATCATTTTCAAATTTATAACAATTTCATTTTACGTACTACGGTTTGGTATTTATCTGGTTCATTAGCGATTGAAGTGAAACTAGTAGCAGAAATTTTCCCTGTGGCAAGCTCTCCCAGAAGGAAACGTATTTTCTGTCTAGCCTGTTGTAGAATTAACCTTAGTTGAATTAACACTTTGTTTACATGAATAATGTCGCAGAAAAAAGTTGGCGATATTCAAAAGAAAATACAAGAGTCTACGTGTATTTTTATGCACTTGAGCTAATTTCATAAATTTTTATTCTTAAATGATTTTGTTAATGTCGTGGCAGTAGTTACGCTATACCTTTAAAAAAATATGCTTAATTCAGATCATTACTTTAAAGAGATCAGATAAAAAATAAGTGCTGGGAGATAAATTCAACATTTGCGGACAATTAGCAAGTTCAATTAATTCTTTCGCATTAGAAATGAACAGGATAAGAAAATAAAGCTATACATACAAAACAATAGTATTTTGTGTGTGGTTATAATTTACAATTTTAAAAAGTGCAAGTTTTTTTTTATTTTAATGAAACATTATATTAGCTTCATTGTGTTTATTTTAATGTATTTGTTTGGTAAAATCACACGAATGGTAATTAATATACAGATGTACCATGGAAAAAAAAAATATATATAAATTAATTCTAATGTAGCGGTTTTTTAAATAATTTTTTGTAGGAGTTGCTATACTGTTTAAACCATACCTACTATTTGAACTACGTACAACATTCTTTACACCTAAGGTGCTGTGATTTGTTTTACTCCGAAACATATTTTCACTGTATAGGATATATGCGTTTTATGATGTTTATTACTCAACAATCTGCACAAACAAATGGTTTCAAGAATTGTCTGAATATGTCATTTGTAAAAATTTGTTATATTTTTAAGAAGAAGTTCCCTACCTCCCTCTATTTTACTCTTAACTGATCCGAATGCATATTGCTACTGGTTTAACACACACAAATATTTTTCTCATTTGCAATATAGTTAACGAATGTTGTACAAATATATTTTCAGAGATTTTCTTTTCAGCCATTAACGAAGATGAAAGATATATTTTTATATGCTACCAAAATGACGCACCTATATTAATCGTTTCTACTAAAAATTAATGGGTTCAACTCATGCCGATCTTTATTTCTTAACCTGTATATTGTGTTACAGTAAAATTTTAATGGTATTTAGTACAGTTATTGTTACTTTGTAAAAATTCTGTAATTATGCACTGAAGTGGTCATTTGAAAATAAGAACTTTAGAGACCTAGAATAGATGGGAAAAATAATCTCCATACATTCCTTAGTAACGTAAAACATTTTTTTCGGGTCCAAAGTTACAGTTTGTTGCTAATTTGGCAAGTGCAAAATGTCAACAAGCCAGTGTGAATAGTAGTGTAGAGGCCGTCGCTAGGCTTCGTTAGAGTCAATTCAACTACAGCACATTCACGTAGTACATACTGTTCGACAAACTTTTATGTGTCTGCGGAAAATATGGGAACTACAGTTGTCTCCCTCTTTGACACACTAACTTGTCACTGGTACTTCGGAAACTGGTAACATTATGCATCTTATGTAATAATAAGTACATATTAATGAAGGTAATTTCTTTTGTTTCATTTCGCTCAAAAGCTTTGTATTTGTGCTTTTAACACACAATTTCCCTCGTAGTCAGTGACCTACGTACTAGGCCGGAACTTGTGTATCCAATGTTAAATAGGTCATTAAATTCAATCGCAACATTTAAATTATGTAACTGGCTATTGTTTTCAAGTACAGAACTGCTTAGAAAATAGTGTTTTACCCCCAAATTTCCCTGAGTTACATGGACCTCCCACTAGGCGTAACTTACGAACCACTAGGAATATAGAAAAGCTATTCCCACCATTGTATTCAGTGTCTCTGAATGTCTGCTTGAAGAAAGTGTAAACGCTCAGATTTCAAAAGGTTCCTGAAGATGGATATAAATGATCCTCTCTACATAATAACAGCCCAACAAGAAGCCTAGAGGGGTAAAGAAAAGAGACCTGTGATATGTGAAAAATGAAGAATATACAGGTGTACAATCCTTTATCCGAAATTCTGAAATCCGAATAGCTCCAAAATCCGAAATTTTTTTGAGGCTTGGGCGGCGAAATTTTTGTTTCCACAGCAACCGACGAATTTCAGTCATGTGGCTCGTCCAGTCGTCCGTTCAAAACAAATAACGTACATTCGGCAAAGATTACGTGCGTTGTTCATTTTTCTACGCTTAGCAAACATAAAAAAGCAAAAAGAATAGAAAACCTTTACAATCGACAGTATTGTAGGTTGGCTATAATGAGACAGCATGCAATGTTCTTCTTATTCTTACGTGTTTACTTCTTTCACAAATTGGCTGCAATGAAAACCTATTCAGCACTCGTAAGTTGGCAGTTATGAAAATGTACCCAACATCTATGACTTTGCTTCGTATGTTCTATGATATTATGATGCCTCGTAACGGAATTTTAAAGTAGGCCTATGGTTACTTTGCAAAATTTTAGCGAGTGTGATTATTGTAGCTGCTCTCTACTTTTTTACAAGTTGGAATTTTTTTTTTGGAAATTAAATTTTTTAATGAATTTAATACATTGTTTTTAAATACTAATGTCTGCTGTTGGTTTCCAACGAAAATGCAAGTTGAGGTTATGTATAAAGTTTGTTTGTTTTACGAGACAACGCCGTTCATTATTTCCAGCATTCTTTTTTGTTGGTCAATCAAACAACAGAGGTTCGTGAATCCACTGTATTGATTGACCGTTAGTAAATATATTTGCCCAAAACCGTAAATCCCTGAATGCACTAGGCATAATCAAAATTTATTCCGAAATCCGAAAAATTCCGAAATTCGAAATGCTGCTAGTCCCGAGGCTTTCGGATAAAGGATTGTGCACCTGTACTGTTAAACGTTCCTTAATACTTATCATCTTTTGCACCACTTTTATTTATTTATAATTTTTATTATGTAACTCTTTAAAACACTTGTAATGTTCGAAAATATGAATAATTTATTTATTGCAGGATTGTACGTCCTCATATTTGAAACTGAATATTATAAAAATAAAACAAACCAAAGGAAACTACGCTATTTCACCAACATACAAATTCGCTGATACTGAGGCAGTTTTACCTTAATGAACTCCAGACTGTTATGAAAAATTTGATATTTTTAATTGCGAAAGTTACAATTTTATACATTTATAAGGACGGCAGTGTATTTTCGGTTTCTGGAATTGGGATTTGCCTTAATTAGGGGCTCTTATGCCAGCTATTATTCTAATGAATTAATTCTAAAATGCTTTCTTACTGGTGTATCGAAAAATAAATACCGAGCAATTTTGATTTTCATTGTATAACTTATACGCAATTTTCAATAGAAGTATCTTCAAAACATAGATTGTTCAAAACATAATATTGTAATGAACCAATTGAGAAAAGGGAACAAACTTGTTAGTCTATCAGCTGAGTAAAAGAATGCCTTCAGTCGTGTGGTAAAGACGAGTAAGGTCCATTTTATTCAGTATTTTGTGTAGATTACGAATATGCTAACCCGGTAATCTAAATCAGTAGCTTCAATATCGTTTTTAAAGGAGAAGTAAAAATATATATTAAACTGTTACTGCCGATTTTCCAAAAATTAGTGTTGAGAATGTGAAAATCGAGTTGACATCCTCAGTGAAAAACCTAGGACTCATTTTGAACAGCACTTTAAATTGGTCTCTCCACGTAGATAGCATATGAAGGAAGGCACCGGCCACCCTTCACTCGCTAAAACGCCTAAAAAATCAACTCCTCTTGCGCATTAAAAAATACATTGTCCAGGCACTAATTTTTACGTTGTTTGACTACTGTGATGTGGTTTACAGGACCTCACTGACAAACAAGCCACTATATTGCAGATGATTCAAAATACATGTGTACATAATATTTTTAATCTTAAAATATATAATCATATCTCACAATTTCATAAAAATTTGTCGTGGCAACGACTGGAAAACAGGCGTAAATTACATTGCCTCATTCTCCTAAGAAAGGTTTCATATTCTAAATCTCCTTCCTATTTAAAAACTAAATTTTAATTACTTTCCCACCATAAAATTGTTATCCGCTTGAAAGCCACTCTATCCCTGCTCACACCTAAGCATCATACTAGTGCTTATTCTAAATCTTTTACAGTTTGTACAGCACGCGCCTGGAATCCACTGGAGGACCATCTAAAGCTCTTTTTAAAAGTATGAACGCTGATTTTGATAGTGCAGAGTGAATAGTGGATGATCTCACTTTCATTAATTTGGCATGAATGTGTGCATAATTGAATTGTAAATGACTTCTGTAATGTTTTCTTTTCCTTCTTTTTTTCATTTGTGTTTCTCAATGTATTTTATGTTTTGTAATTTTAAAGACTGTTGTTTGCTTATTGAATAATGTACTTTGTTCGATGATATTAAAAGTTGACACTGTGGTTAAGTGGTAGACAAGGCAAAATTGCTTTAACTTCGCCACATGTAAAAATAAGTTGAATAAAACAAATAAATATAAATAAATAAAATGACACCTCACTCGTCTTTAACGCCCGACTGAAGGCATTTACGCGAGAATCGGACTCTAGCTGATAGATCAGGCCCTGCAGATAATCCCTGTCAGTTTTAGGTAACATGAGTTGCCACGTCCATATCCTTTCATAACTGCTCTGCATTCACCCAAGGTACTGGGGATAGAATCAGCATATTTCCACTAGTAAATGTCCTGTTTTCACCGTGTAAAAAATAGAAATTATTTAATTTTATTTACAGTATTACAGGATAATAATCATTCCAGAAATGTTCAGATTGCATGCTATAGAGCATGGTAAGGTGCAAGTCTCAGACATGGTTTGTGTGTTATTCATGTTACATTACTCTACTACAATTAACTAAATTAATAAAAAATAGCTATTTTCCAGATTTTTTCTTTAAAAAGTTAAAAGATTTTTAAATATATCAAACATCTTGGACAATTATACGACTTTACGACACCTACTTCCAAAAACGATATACTTTAACTTAATTCGTTCTATGATCAACAATGGTACACATGTTTCTCACTATTAAGCATACCGTACCGAGCACCCTTGTCAAGCATTCATATCTATATTATCTAAATTTTTTTTACTAATCTTCCAACTGCAATTGAAGAACAACGAGGACCTGAAATTCACGGATAGGGCAGGCCAAGTTTTTTGGGCAAAAGTTTAAAAACATTAGGTCTTTTTGCAAAACTACAGTTTTCTTTTGGTGATCTAAAAGACTGAAGACAATGCGAAGTTGAAATCTAATACTGTAGTGGTCATGAGCTAAAGTATTTTTAAATACAACTGTCTGTAGATTATTGTCACAAAAAGCATGCGTCTTGCGTTACCGGTATATACAAAGACCATGTTCTCTAATAACCAAAATTACAATCAGGAAAAATCTAAGCCCATTATTACGGTATTGTGCTATTCTATAATATTGATGGTTAATTTTTTTTCCCAGTAATTTAGCGAGAGTACAGATATTTAAATTTTAAAACATATGCAAAAGTTTTCAGTATGTTCAAGAGATGTTCACACTGACAAAAATGTCTAGAGAAATATTTTGAAGGTACTAGCTACACAAATTTTTTCTATTTAGAGTAAACATGCATGTGCACAAAAAAACAAATTTACATGATGCAAAAACACATGCACACACAAAACACATGTACACATAAAACACATATACATACAAGCACATATTTGCACATAAAAAAGCACATGCACACAAAACTTATATGCCCACAAATATTTGCACATAAAACGCACACATGCAAAAAAAAACACCCATACACAGAAAACACTTTAACACAAAACATGCTTAAACACAAACAATAATCACGATATCTTGTACACAAAATACAAAGCTGATTTTATTTTAATGTTACGGGATGACATACCTTTAGTTGTAAGTGTACAAGCCAAAATAGTAAAATTAATTCCAATAAATATATTTTCTAAATAATCCCCATGATAAACTGAAATGTCACGCAAAATACTGGTACAAAAGTGAAATTTAAATTATGGCTAGCCTAGGGAAGATAAAGTTACTGACCTTCAACCTCTCTCGGAACTTCTCTTCAATAGCATCTTTATCCTCCTTCTCTAAACCCAGTTCTTTCTTGATAGCTTTCAGCTGCTCATGAAGAATGTATTTCCTATGTTGCTGTTTCACTTTTTCTTCCACTTCACGACCTATCTTCTGTTGCAATTTGCTCAACTCATATTCCTTCTTCAGCAAAGACAGTGTTAGCAACAGTCTCTTGGGGATCTGGCAAAGAAAATATGATTAGGTCCTATAAACATCGGTACTAGACACCCAATTTTACAAACCTTGGATTTAACTAAGGCAGTGACTTTTAAGTACTGTACACAGTCTTAGGAACAGTCAAAATACCACAAAAATTAATGGAAAAATTCAGAGGAACTTGCAAAATTATAAGAACTTGCGTTGACTATAATTTCAAAATATGTTACATAGTAAGTACTATTTGAGTTGTATACAAGATTACCATGTTTTGTATAACCCTAGCTAGTAGCCAACATTAAAACTGAAAGATGCTGCCATAAGTAGTCAATACCCTAAAATAATTGAAGTCATTCAATAATATCTCTTATGCAGTCCATAAATATTATGTCACACATATTAATATTAAACATCTGTAACATACACCACATTTATTTTCATCTAATTTTTGTATGTATTTTTAATTCTCAACCAGAGCATCAGTATTAAATGACAATACAATTAACACATTAACTGCAACATGACACAAGATTACAGTACAGTAGCCTTCATGACAGGGGCTACCCTGAAAACCTGGTTCACAACCAAATCCACCAAGACTTTTACAACACAGAGACAAAAACAACTGCCACAAATGCAGATATACCTCTGATTATCACATATCATGAGAACATTAACAAATTGAAAACTATTCTAAAATCCAAACACAAAATCCTTGCTACTGTACCACAAACTAAAATCCTGTTCTCTAAACCTCCCAGATAAATCTTCAGATGACCACCAAACCTCTGAAATAAACTGGCCCATCCTAAACTTCAGCCAACCACATCCAACACCACCACTATGACCCCCACAGGATCCCACCCTCACAATAACCCACGCTGTGGTCCCTGCACCAGCCATCAATCCTCCACTTCTTTTACCAGCAGACTTACCAATCATACAAATTCCATACTGGGCAGAAACAACTGTGCAACAGAAAAACTAATTTATCAACTACAGTGCAAACATTGCAACACAGAATACATAGGCCTCACCACCAACATACTCTGACAAAGAATGAACGGTCACAACTGGCCCATCAATAAATAACCAAATCTCGACAAACCCCAGGTCTCTAAGTTTAGTTTAGTAACAAACTGACAGAGTATGCGAAGATGCAAAGATATGGTATTGATTGGCAGAGAGCTGACACGAGAGCACAATTCACCACGATGTCTGACGAATGACTGTCTTTTCTTCCTAGATGATAAGGTTTGCCAACTCTTGAGACAGCACCACAGTGTTGCCAAACACACAGTAACAAACAACAGCATGGAAATACAAACTTGACGTGTCCATATGCCATTTCAAGATGATTATCACAATTGGACTAATGACACTATTTACAAAATTTATAAGTTCAAACACTCAATATCAGATAATTGCAATCGTAGAATCAGACTACCATACACTCCCACATTTCTTTAATTAAAATTTTTCTGTCACACTCAAGTTCCCTCCCTGGTCGCTAGGGCATGAACTACGTTTTCACTGCCACCATTACACAGTGTGCCTGAACATACAATCTGATGAAGCTGGGCTAAGCCAGCAAAATGTCGCCCAACAATGTGTCCTTCCATATGTGTCACTGTCAAGAGTACCAGCCTGTGAGTGCCTCAACCCTTTATTTATTTAACTGGTTAATCTAGCAGCCAAAGCCTTCTTAACATACATGATTACAGCAGGTATAGACAGTATACTGTATGGTTCTAGTCATTTATGATGGTGTTCAAAACCAATAGTATCTTAACATGTGCAACCAAGAAATAATTTTTAGGAAGAATAACTAATTTTTTACAGATTGAAGTAACTCAATGACTCACCTAAATACTGACTGCATAATATTGTAAACAATAACAAACATCAACCTAGCCTCAGTGCGATTTACTAGCAGATGTACTGTGACGTTATCAACAAACTGCAGACAAGTGTTTAAACTACTGATGTTTTTATAACAGGGTGCACGTGTGCACCAAGGCCTGAATCGTTCTACGTGAAAACAAGATAACCGCATCTTAGCAAGAAAAGCTTTACCATAAATATGCTCTCGGCCCAACTAAAATTAAATATGGATCCAAACAAAAAAATAAAAAACCTAGTCTTAATTTTCATGATCACGACAATATATCCAGCGTATAGTTCTGACGAGTACAGCAACCAGTTAACTAATAAAAGACTTATTAGAGGACTATAAGAATTCTTCAGCACTCTCATAATGTCATATTTATGTACAGATGACCCTAATTTATCTTGTTCCTAGAATTGGGTTTCATAACTGTCTTCGAGAGTCCTAGTCAGGAGTAATTAGCTCTCAAACACTTTTTTTTCTCCCGACTCAACCTCAGCATAATTATAATTAGGAGACAATGTAAGATTGATTGTACTTTCATGTGTTAGATTTTAAAGCTCATTCAATTTGAAATAAATTTGAGGTATTGAAAATATGCGTACAGTGCATAGTATTCTAAATTACTGTGAAGTGCTTACAGCATTCTAGAATTGGAAACTGACCACAAAAAAAAATTCTACTACTTATGATGAACACAATACTACGCTTTACATATTACCTACAAATTTCACAAGGGAAGTGTCCTTACAGATTAAACAGGCCCTATAAAATATTTTGGCAGAATAGGAAAATTAATTAGAGAAAGAACCAGGAACTGACCAGAAAGGAAATGGAGATAGCATCGGCCATAGCATATAACGAGTAACTGACCCAGCACTCACGTTGGAAAAATGGGAAAAAAAAAAAAAAAAATCAAAACGTCAAGAACATTAACAGAGCTCACATCCACCAAACATCAGTCATGTCACTATGCCACGTTGATCAATTTCAAATGTTAAAATGGCAAACCATTTACTAGGTAAAAAATACTAAATATTGAAAAGGTTGATGATACAATAATAACGCTACCAATCGCAGAAAAAACTACGGTGTTAATCAGCACTAGGGAAGAGCTGGAAGATTAGTTAAAACCAAGAGGTGGAAACGTAATACTGTAGCAGCCCAGGCTGGAGCAACAAATGGACATCCTGCAGCTTAAGATAAAGATAAAGATTAAGTTGGGTTCTCGCTAGTTTACAGTAAAGGAAAACAATATTTAATAAAGTAAATTTCATGAAGGTACTAATAAAGACAAAAATATGAAATTAAAACTAAAATGCAGACTAAAGATGTACAACATGATTACTTCCTACTTTACACATTTTGTTTTGCATTATTTAAAAAATAGTTTTTAATTTTTCACAGCACTATTAAAACAGACATTGTTTTACAGCTTAAAAATGATTAGCTGGAAAAATGTAAGGCAGCACATGTAACTACAGTACAGTCTCATTATAGCGAAATGTCACGGTTTTGGGTTCGAACTTCGCTACAGCCATGTCTTCAATATAGCCGAATTTGGCCAATTCTGACCCCTTAACTCAAAGATTACATTAAAATGGTCTGTATTGTTATTTAATTACAAAGTAGTACGTTATTTTAAGGAAATATAGTTTTACTTTAACAGGTAAGTATGCGCTGGTTACAATGATACCCAACAAATATGGGTGCAACTATTCCCTAAGTTCAAACGGGGCCAAAAACTCAGCCGCGTCATGTAAGTATGGCTATCAATTGCTGGACTGCCTCAACGGTGTCTCGCCCATGCGGGCGCGCAGCAAGAGTGCACGCGCCGACAGTCAACATGATTACACTGCCGGCCGCTGCAGACCAATGTAATCAGTTTGACGAGTGTAGCAATTTATTTATTTATTTTTGCATGCATGCTCTGATGATAATTCTGTGTGCCCTTTCACACTGTGGCACACGTCGAATAATTTGTGCGCATGCCTGCGACATATGAAAAACAGCTTGGACAGGTGAATGTAATTGTTCACTTGTCCATTGGACTGGTAACGCTAGTGCATTTGCCAGCAAAAATAAGCGACACCAACATTGGTAGTTGCTTTATTTTCGCGCACTAGTCATGAACTGTGTTTAGCGACGGCACAAAGTTAAGTTCGAAGCCAATTAGTAGTAACAGAAGTGGGCGCATGTGGACACAATAACTTTGAGCAAGGTCACAAGTTTGTGATTTTATTCCGGCAGTGTGCCGACAAAAAATATGTCTGACGTACGTGAGCACTACCAAATCTAGATAGACAGTTTGTTGAAAAGCAGTGCTATAGCTAGACATGCTCGTTTCCACACACAGCCCACCACCCATGATTTTTTTTTTTTACTTTTTATTTTTCTTTCTTCCCCTTCAGCTGTCCAAACACTCATTCCAAGACAAAAAAAAAGGTGACTTGGTTCACACGCTCTTTCTGACAGTGTGTACGATACTTTAACAATGCAACGGCCAGGCGCAAGGATTTATTGCTTCTCGCTTAAATTTATGGGACGTTTAGTGTGTTAAAAATTATAATTTATAATTAGTGTACAGTAAATGTTGAAATTGCCACTAAACTAAAAGATAAAAAAACGTATGGCTTATTGTGTGAGCAAAAAGGTGAATCAGAACAGCAAATGCACTGACACAGGAGACGGTAACGCCAATGCTTCCTATCATCCGCTGTCCTTGCTGGTTATCTCAAAAATCTGAAGGTCTACGGAGTAAAATATGAGCTGTAGCAAGCTAAGCATAGATAAGCACGAAGCACGAGTAGTTGTGTGGGTGCGTGTGTGAGGGAAAGAGACAGCGGAGCGCTATTGTATCTCCCAGAAGCATTTCTCCTGTATGAGTGGTGTGTGTGTGTCTCAGGTATAGCACAGCCAGCTGCAATTATTCTTAGTGAAGAAACAGCATATTATGTCCGCCATTATTCAGTCAGAACATGCAGTTCTTGTTCCAAATAGCAGTGTCATCTGAGCTGAGCAGAAGTTTTTTGGGAGCGCCTGACAGCATCGAAGTCTTCCTATTTTTATCTCTACCTTCCCCCTCCAGTTACGTGTTACTGGCTAAGCTGTGGTTTTAAAATATGTACAAGCAGGTTGAGGGAGGGAGAGAGACATGTATTCTTATTGAACTCTCTCATTTCAGAAAGTATCCGAGCAACCCTCTTCTTGTTAACGATACACAGGATCTAGCCCAAGCGACAGAGCAGCGGGCTGATGCGCCCAGCCACGTCGCCGACGACTGTACACATATTAAATTCCAAAATCATAATTAATAAATAAAATCAGAAAAGCAAGCTGTATGTGAAACTACACACGGCTGAAAGCACGATGATTAACTACGGTCACCTAGGTAGAAAAGGTGTGGAAGAAATAAAGGAAGCAATTATATTTTTAGAACAATGCACGCTTCAGTTTGGCGAGGTAAGCGAGATGTCCCGGCAGAAGCATGACTCCCATGACAGTGCCAGCAGACTGTCTCCGTTGGGGGGAGGGGTGGCGGCACGAAGGGTGGAGGTAATTTCTACATCCGACTGTCGAGATAACAAATACCTACTTCACAAGGTCATGTACATCGCCGCAAGCCTGCTTCACATGGTCACGAATCTCGCTGCAAGCTTGCTTAACACGACTCGCCATACATGTTTCTACTCATAAAATTCACATTTTTCATGGAATTTTTTTTGCGATTTTTGACGGTTCCTCAAAAAGACTTCGCTATAACCGTGTTTTCGCTATTTCCGTGTTCGCTATGACTGGATTCTACTGTATCTGTAATAGGAATGTTATGGAAGGGTATTTTTATAAAATATTTTTGTGCAGGCGCAAAATTCTGAGAAAGACAAATGAAGTAAATGCGAGAAGGAAGTAGAAGGCGAAAAATGAAAAGGGAGAATTCAGTTAACTACCTGCAGACAGGATCACTAAAATCTTTTCATGAAATAGACAGCAAATTCCTCAGTGCGACAGTGCCCTCTAACCCTTCCTGCAGACCTGTTGCTCTGCATTCCAGTCCACATTGCCAAAATTATAAACCAAGAAACACAACTTTAATTTCATAAAATTAAGAATTTTGGTAGATCTTTCTCCCAACTTCATTTGCCCATCCTCAAATCTACACAGTCTAAGGATAAAGTAAGTCAATAAACAAATCTAACGTAATGTGTTTTGTTAACATTTATGCAAAGAATTGTTGTTTAATGAGAAAGTAACCAAACAATTTAAGCAAGCTTTAGAAAATTAAACCATCACTTACGTCCATTTCCTCAAGTACTTCTTGCAGCTCTGCAGGTTCTGCACCAGTCAGTGCTGCTCCCAAATCAGACAGGTACACAGGGTTGTCCACCACACGCTGTCCTTGTGTCAGCATTTGCTGCAAGCTTTCACGATACAGAGGGTTCATACTGATAATGTCACGGATTGTCTTTATAACTTCTTGTGTTAGTGCCTGAAAAATAGATTTTATGCTCATGTTACTATGTATGTGTGTTATTAACAAGAATACCTTTCATTAACAGAAATTCTCGTCTATTATCTAACTTCACTTTCTAAACTAGGCCTAATATGTAAAAAATCCCTCGTCAACATTTGCCATGCAAACGTCTTGTACACAGAAGACGTGAAAACATTTTAATGTATATGTATACAGAATCAACTCTTACTATTTAAATAAATTTGTTGTAATGGTGCACAATCACTGTGCATGCTAACAGATGTTAAAATTTATTTATAAGAAATGTTTGGAATTGAGTATAACTGATTGATTGACTACAGTAATGTTCATATCAATGCTTATACTAAGTCACCTAAGCTTTGCAAATACAGTAATATTACAATATTTTTATGCGAATTTCAGTTATTTTTACATACGAAAGCTACTCGCACATTTCTTCACCTGCTCAATCAACCTCATTTATTCTTACTGTCAACTAATCAATTCTCAAATGGTTCAAAGCCAAAAAAGATCCACAACCTCACCAAACGCAGAAAAAAAATCTGAAATACCAAACTCAACAGATATCCACTAACAACACAGATAAGACAAATACCTTTACTTCTTCTGTTTGATGGAATTTTTGATGCACAACATTCTCAACTTCAATCATCAGCACAGGCTGCTGTTTAAGTTCTTCAATTCGCTTGCTTATATCTTGTTGTTCAGACACCTCTGAATCATCAGCACTCACCACCAATGGCCTTTTCTTCCTTCGTTTGCGTCGACGGTTTTCTCCGTCTATTTCTTCTACGGAAACAGCAATTGAAGTTTTTAAAATGGGAAACTTGATTATCATTTCTGCAGAACAAAAGCATCTTTTTTTGCAAGCATGTGCACTACAATACTAAAATCCCAAAATTATACACACTGTCATAATCCCTTGCCCTAACCTACTCCTCCCTCTGCACCTATCTGGTATATACTCTCCTCAAACTCTGTACTTATTATAATTTATACATATATCAGTTACACAAAGGTAAAGTTCATTCTGATGTAATAGAGTAAGTAGTTATAATTATTAAGGTAGCTCATAATGCAAGACTGCAGCCAACTAATATTATTGTATTAGTTGATATTAACCCGGGTGGTTTACCTTAATGGTTATAGTCCACCTAAAGTAATTCTCTGGAGAATGAAGTAGGTATTATTCATGTATGGAGTAAATAAAAATCAAAGTTTCATCATATTCAATCACATTGTAAAGTGTAAGAATTGTACAAGATACTGCTGTTAAACACTTCATTTAAAGCTTTATTCAGATATCATACTAACTGATTACCTATTTCAAGAATGTATGTGCAACACTGTTTCTGAAATCAATACCCCCAGTGTGTTATGGGTATGTTGGTTGGCTACTGAAACCTTATTATTTAATATGCCAACTATTCCTCCAGAGAAGAAAGCATTTGTCCAATTCATTATCCTATGACCTGCATGAGGAAGCAATTGAGAAAGTTCTTTGGGCTCATCAACTGCCTACGAGAGGACTGTATGTGGAGGAGTTTGGCATAGTGATGGCACCCTTGATGGCCCTGATGTCACGACAAAAATCCCTTACGAGAGCAACAGAGGCTGGAGAAGTTTTCTAGTAGATCAAGAGACCCTGGCCAAACACGACACAACTAAACCTCTCATCCTCCAAACCAATGCAAGGCATGAGGGCTTGGGCGTGGTTCTTAACAGTTGTACGACTTCTACTGGCAGTGAGTTATTTATTACGTGAGTGCCAAGTTTCGACCCACAAAGCAACACTGCGACATATACAAGAGAGAGTACCTAGCGGTCATTTTGGCCAGGAAACTGTATCATCCCTACCCTGCGCACAAACAAATAGTGCTTGACCTGATGTAACATCCTTTCAAGCTGAGCAGACGAATAAATGCCACTACAGGGAAGTAACCTGCCACCGTCTCTCTCCCGGGACATTACCTGCCAGTGCCAAAGGAGCTCCAGTGCTCCCATGTAAAAAGGTGCAACATGCACACTGACAGCGATGTGAGCAACAAGCAGCTGAAAGATGCGAATTGCACAAACAACAACACTACTACATCCAGCAGTGGCTCTCGACCTCCAGAAGACCACCAACTAACCTTCGACCAGGTCAGGAGATCTATGAGGGGGTTTATTTTCGGTCAGAAGCCAAAGCCAACTTCTGTGCTAGATTTGTGGTGTAATGTAATGGACCGCACAAATCATCCGCTCTGTAATACTTCCTACCTGGTCCGCATCAGCCAACACCAATGAATCATCATCTATTGAGATGACATTTGGCTGGCTGATAACACTGGCATTCCGACGCCTCTGCTGGGTAAGGAGCCCATTCTTGAGTCAGATGTGTCGACTATCCATGAAGAAACTGAATGGGAAGCCTCAAAGGGTCTGTTTCACAAATTGATGCCCAGCAACATGACGTCCCTGCCGCCTGAAGCAGAGCAGCCAATCTGTGTGAGTTTCCTCCCTTTCCTACACCGAAGTAACAGTCACCTATGCCACAGCCAACAACTGCTGCACCAACTGCGCACAATGTGACGCCTGATGTCATTACACCGAACTCAGTCATCACAAGTGATGTTCATCATCCGTCACAAATGCCTACTGCAGAGGTGACACCCACTGAGGAACAAACACCCAACACCAGAAGAGAGTGAGATGCCACCCAACATACCACTAGTAGCATTGGGACGCATGGCCTCAACACCCATTCTCAGATTCCAGCAACTGGAGCCAGTCACTGACACAGGATGCCGGACTAGCCCGACAGCTGCTCACCTGTCCCTCGCTCGCTCTGGTTCCACTCAGCGAGTGCAACATCGGCCACTCAAGGCCGTCATCAGCAGACGTGACGACAGCAGCAACGACAACAGGAGAGACGTTCCATTTCACTACACCACCTGACAATGCGCACCATCGCATGCTTGCATGAACTGCACGGATGTTCCAGAGTCACAGCGCCCAAATTGTGGCATTGCATTGGAGTCAACCGGCACCGCAGCGAGCAGGCATGAGGACACTACCATGTCTGGCCCCGTCACCCCCAGTGATGGCTGCGCCCTTGCTGCTGACCTGAGAGATAGTGTGTGGTGCGCAGATGACCTTACAGCGAAGACATTTGACGTGTGTCCAGATACGCTTCTTCCCCATAGCCCGACTGCCACACTGTCAAAGACTCCCAGAAAACACTCTCGCCACACAGTGCCGAGCAGAGACGTGGGAGCAACGTACGCCAGTGTTTCATTTACAGTAAGGCACCAAATTACGTAAGGGTACGTTCTTCAATCCGTTACATTACACAATTTTTTTGTATGTCGATTGATTCTTGAATTTAACTTCACCACAAACTAATATTTTTTACATGTAATGTCTAAAAGCGATAAGTCTGTTTGAAAATCCTTAAGGCAATAAATATGCCGTACATACAATGAAAAGAATACTGTAAACACCCATATAACACGCACAAATTTTTTCAAAATTATTAGTTCTGCAAAACACAGGCTGCGCATAACAACAGGGCAACTGTTTGCGCACGGGCCGAGCCGGCCTGGTAAGGGATTTGGCAATTCTGTGCGTAGCTTGTACATCAACCGCAGACCTCACACACGCACAGCACATTTGATACCTGTGGATGCCATGCAAACTGGCAGTCACGTGCGCCAAAATCTGTGCTGATTCGCAACTATTGTGGAGGACGTTATCAGCACTTCCCATTAGACATGTTGTGTGAGCATAAATTAAGGTGCGTGGACAAGTGTGCTGTAGTCAAGATGTGATTTGGATGGAGTGTGTCATTCTTTAACTAAATATATATATATATATATATATATATGATTGTGTAATATGGTCGCTAATTAACAACATACTTTAAGAAGGAAGTAGACTAATTCTTCTGTGCAGCCAGGTGCATTATCCAAGAGAAGCAGCACGTTGACACATGCTCGCAGCATCCAGTGTTGTGAAGCAGCTGCCTAATCCTACCAGTTCCATATTCCCACACCTTATGCTAATCCCGCTGACAAAAGTTTATCCCTGCACACGCCAGTACACTCTACCCTGACAGCACATATTTTTAAACCTCTCTAAAACTTTCCTTGGATATTCCTTCGCTTCCCGAACAGAGGGCCAGGAAATTTTGCACAAGTTATCTACAAGACATCTTGCTGCCTGTAAGTACGCAACCCGCAGTGCAACAGAAGACAATAGGAGAAAGAGAAACCACCCCTCACACCCTAATCACTGCAAACCACTCTGACAAAGGTATAAAAGAACGAGTGTGAGCCGCCGGATACAGTTCAGTCGAGTTGAAGTTTGCACCCTCAGTGACAGCTCCAGATTACAAGTAACTGTAATTGCTGGTTACAGTATCTGCAATGGCATATTTCTCTACCACACCTCTAAAATCAGCTCCAGGCTTGGAAGACCAGCAACCGCCAGATCCCTTACAGAAGCGCTCCTCATGACTGTGAGCGCCCTTCACAGCTAGCTGTATCGCCATGCCGCCTACGAGCCAGTTCCAGAGGCGTCGAGACCAGCACCGCAGACTCACCCCGTGGGAACTAATGCTCTACGGCCATCTTTCTCACACCTCCTTCGGGCTTCCTAGGTACAGGTTGATCCCTATTGTGCATTACAACATTAAACAATGCACTATCCTCAACAATATTTTTATCATTTTCACCCCTATTGTTGGCTTTCTAGCTCTAGTGGCCCAGCATCCTCTTGGATCGCCTGGGAGATTGATTTTTGGCCCATCTTAATTTATTTTAATATCTGGGAGGAGGTGCTGGCCGCGCACTTCCTCGAACATTAATAACACTCTTGGGAGGTGGTCCCATCGTTGCGCACTTCCCGAGCAGTGACGGTATATCTACCTTTGACTGGGAAAGTTGTAAATAGGCGTAGGGTCATGTTGAGGAATACTTCCACCACCCCTCTGCAAATCCGCCAACCCAGCGCCAACAATAAGGGCCGCCGCACCACGTCCTTTCACGCAATACCGACAATCCTAGGGTATATCGGCGTATGTCATCAATTCAACAATACTTCCCTCACTACACTCATCAGAGCTAGGACCAGGCTATGCCAAAATGCTCAGGCAGGAAGCTGAAGGCCAGGCAAGAGTGTGCAAAGCTTGTTTGGAAGGCACTTAAGATTAGGGACCCTGAGACTGGAGTGTACTGGATTCAGAAGGAGGTCTCCAAAGCCGCCCAGACATGGCACGCCTCTTACGGCCACGCCATAGTACAGTCACCTAGCGGGACCGAATTTCTTCTCTCCCCCTCCTCTTCTTCGGCTTCCGTCAAAACCCCATCCTCGCCCCTTGCCCATTCTCTGATGTAACTCCTTACCTCGGCAGCTTCGTGCTCTCCTGTCTGACGGATCAAGATCCCCATTGTTGTATCATCTTCCTGTCCTACTTCAATTTCGCCTAATACACTCAGCCTCCCATGCAGCACTAGTTTCCCGCACTGCACCACTAAGAGGTGGGGAGAGTCCAATGAGGGAGACGGCAGACGTGTCCCGGAGGCAGGTCAGTCCCCAGGGTTAAGGGTCCTGGCGCACTACCCTGGCAGACTATACACCCCACTTGCGTCAAGTGATTTGGTGCCAACTGCGGGGCCTAGTTTTGAAGATGTAAAGCATCTGTGAGACGGCACTAGAAAAGGACCAAGGAAAACACCAGAGAACAGACCTACTACTTGGAGAAGTGCAAAGAAAATCTCCTGGTGCACTACAATCATGATACCACCAAGGCGTTAATCGTCAACGTCTGTAATACACCTATACTGCCCTGGAAAAGGGAAAAGCCACATTTTATTTACTTCCACTGCCACACCTGCAGAAATGTAGTCCGATCGGAAGCTACCTTGGATACCTCAATCGAAGGCAAAGACTCACAGTCTATCAACCAAACCATGCTAACAGAATACACAGGGAAACCCCATGAATATACTCAGCCATTCTTTGCAGTCTACAAACAAGAGTTCATGCAAACCAAATTGCCTACCTCTGCATGTCTATCCAAGGCCAATTTACAGGTAGAAAGGGAAGCCCAGAAATAGCGGAAGAAGTATGGCGAATTTGTTGTCACCTGGGACTAATTTTTGCACTTGGCTCCAAGCATACTTCTCGGGCAAAGCAGTAATGGGTCAGTTGACTGAAAAACTATACACCTAATACCAAAATCCTGGGGACGATGTAGAGTTGTTCATCCGCCAGAAGGTGAAACTGCTACAGTGGCTACAGCCGAACCACACCGAAGAGGAGGCCGTTGAGGTGACCATTTTGAGGTTACAACCCGAAATTAAGTACCACCTCAGGAACTCAATGCCTTCCTCAATTGAAGGCCTAATGCACTATGCAAGAGTCAGGGAAGAGTCAGGGAACAAGTGTGGCAGAGGGGAAACAAGTGAGAAGCACCGCAAGGGAATTTTGCAAAGACATTGCACCAACCAGGTTAGAAAGGAAGATAAGTGCGCCATCACTGCTGCTAAACGAACCAGATTTGCCAAAAAGTACAATTTTCATAAAAATTTTAAGATCTTTGTGTTTGCGCTGATTTCAAAGGCCCTGCAGACGCGTAGAGGTGTCATACTTCCATGCGCCTGGAGAAAGAGAATTAAACTTCACGTAACTGTACCGAAATCAGCTGATGTCGGTAATAATTTACATGAAAAATAATTTAGCAGAATAGAAATAAAATAAGTTGAGAGATTTCCTAATCATAACATACATATTAATAAATAAAATTAGTGAATTAGTAACTTGAATAGAAACTAAAATTTCAATATTAAAATACATAAATTACATTATAAGTTTCAACCGAAAAAGTTCACTATCTTGAAGTGTCCATGGAGCAACAATATTAATAAAGTGCATACATACTGTAATACTATTACAGAATGAAAAAAGGAGAAAAAGTGGGAGAGACGCGAGCATGTAGCATGTGCTGCACAAACTTTTTTTTTCTGTCACCTCATCCGGTGCTATATTGTGCCCGTCCAAGGCACTAGTTAACCAGACTACGATTATCAGACCTACGTCTGAAAGCCTGGTCTAACCGGGCTAATCCCGGGGTGTGCATAGGTACAACAATTCCAAGGGAGTACACAAAAGAGCACAGACAAACACACACATTAAATTCGAGTGGGAATGACAACATCTACTAGAAACAAACGTAATCGTGGCATGGTTTCAACATATGTATTTGCATCAATGTGCACTGATAACAATCGTTACAAATTACACAAAATCGTTATTAAGACATAAGCAAAGCGGGCTCAAAGCCCTTAATAAATAAATGAGGGCTCATAAGCCTTATCAAGAACACCGAAAGGAGTATTATACAGTTCAAATGGAAAATTCAATACCTCGACTCTCGTTTCTCGCCCACCACATCAACGTCCGCTTGGCCAATTAGAATAATAGAAAGGTGAAGAAGTAAGCAAAAACTAAACACACACGGAAATATTAAACACAAAATCAACAAAGGGTGGACACGCGAATAACCTAATCGTAACACGGAAGAACGACCCTAAAGTAAACACTTACCAAAACAAAACGATCGGGCGGGCGTTGAGGTGACAGCGAGAGGCACAACCTACTCCTCAAAGCACTGGGGAAAGAGTGGCAAGCACAGGTCGGCGAGGCGCTAAGGCAGAAGCGAGGAAGGAGGAAGGGAAGGCCGGCCAAAGGTGGGGACACGAAGATTACCAAAGAACCCGAGCTCCGACGAAGCGGCGCGGCATGCGCACTACACAGATCCTGACGTCACATCCTTGGCGGAGGATTCAAACAAGTCCAGAGGCACACAGTGGCAGAAACCTGAGATCAGTCTCTAGTACTTCAAGGAAGGTGCTGTCCCAGCACAATATTATGTCAGTGAATCTCAGTTAAAAATTATGTAACTGTGAATTTACATAAGTTACACTTTGCGCAACTCTGCACCTACCTGCACATAATTAGCTGGTGTTGTATTCAGTATTTTTATTATGCTTAGTCAGTGTTCTGAGTGTTATCTTCCTAATGTATATTCAGTGATTTGTCTCTTGTCTTAAGAGTTTATCAATGTCTCTTTATAAAATAATCAATTACACCGCCACTTAAGTAAAACAAACAATGCAATGGCCTGGACGAATGTAAAATCTATTTCAATTTAAATATTTTCAAGTGTTTTGTTGTTTAATGTTTTAGATGTCTTTTGAATATTTTCCTGAATTATGACACGTTCATTCAACTACATCATGCATATTCTTCCACCGATTCATGAACATACTCTGACAACAGATTTCCCATCTAAGACTTTTAAAAAGTGGTAATGAATCAATAATTTTTCTACTATTTCTCCAGTGTTAATTTGTCTTCTGTAATACTAGTAACTTCTATTACAGTGCTATAACGCTTGTAACTTCTATTACAGTGCTATTGTCAGCTACTAAGTCTTTGCTGTGCAAGGCTATTCCGTCGCAAGAAAGCTTAGCGCCTGTAATCGCTATGACAGCCAGTTGGCATCGTGATGTGGACGGAAAAGTACGTCGTTATGACACCCAGTGTCCTTTTAACTTTTTTATGTCTTAACCATTCACATGGTTTAATTAGTATAACAACTTAAGTTTTCTGGAACCTTTTTTGTTTGTTTTCGACCAGAGCTTCCCACGCCCCGATGGCTGTTTGCATCCAGGGGTTTAGTTTTAGGCACTTAAATTTCCATTTAGCCTATTGCTACAGTATACCCTCGATCTAACGACGATGCACGGTGCCAGGTAATTATGTCGTTATATTGCTGATGTCGTTAGCCCCGAGGTAATTAATTCTGACCCCCCCCCCCCAAAATGTTTATTATTATTATTATTGAATTTACAATAGATGCACAATTTTACAAATATACTCTGAGAGGGCAGGGACCCTCAAAAAATCATTAAAACTGTCCATAAAATTAAATTACTTTGGGGAAAAAATTAAATAATTGCTAGGCTCAACAATTTAAAATCTTATTTAGAGTAGAGACCATGTGTAGGAGTTTTAAGTGAACATCACTGTCCTAATTACTGCTGTACCTAAAAACATTGGTTAAAGCTGTTATAAAATGTGGCAACACACGTCGGAGCACAACGTTTCACATTTGGCATGCGTGCAACATTACGTCACACAGTTTGTCCACCCCTCATTTCTTTATGCTTACTCTTCATAGATAACAAGGTTATGACAGCTAGAGTTACATGCATATCTCACTGCCGGAGCCAGCAGCCGCTTATGTCCCCCCTCCTTTCCCGGCCAGTCTTGCAGACCCTACATTCCCAAACTCATTTTCAGTGACATGTGGCTGTGGAGTAAGGTAGGAAACATAACAGCCGCTGCCGTATATCTTCTGAAACCTCAGTGTGGGTAACAACTTGCAACATGTTTCCGGGAAACTGTCAATCAATATCCTCACCCCCTTACCGTAAATAGCCCAGCAGACATCCAATCTGTGTGTGTGTGTGAACCAAGCTCAGTGAAGGCAAGACAAAAAAAAAAGGTAGGCGCATTATCAGAACTACCCATCAGCCAGACGTGAGTCTGGAAGTAAACACAACTTGGCAACGGTTAAAAACGGCCCAAGTGACTCCGTTTGGACTCGTTGACAACACAGTTTTTGTATTAACTTGACTCACATGTTGACGTGCACACACAACATCTGAGCGTGCAGCAGCATTGCCAACCGTACGGTCCTGACCATACATGACAGTAATTTTGCTATGTGTATGAACGTACTGTCCAGTACTTGGATTGTACGCTATTTGTACGATCCTAGCACATTCTAGGAAGATTAGTTTAAAATATTTTCACCCGATTAAAAATTTGACACAACTACTTCAACGAAATCCATTCTTTAAATTCTAATACACTACACTTTAACATGTATAACATTTCTTGCATTTCAGAACTTAACTTGATTTTAAAAAACCACTGCAAAAATTAAAAAGCCATTTTTGTAGCAAGCCAGAGAGCAATTTATTATTTCTTATAAAAAAAACCTGACTGTTGTATCGACCTCCAAAAGCTTGCACACACTGTGGAAACTAAGCTATCAGTATTTTTCCCGAATTTTACACCATTCATGGGCAATGGAAAACATAGAGGGTGTTTTGGTATTGTCTTTTACTGATTCAAAAATTGCTGAAGCAGTACACACGCCATTGCCAAAAATCACACGGAATAAGTTGCGAATCACTTAAAACAATCAACATTTAGCTACTACAGTCACATGAAAATGAGAATAATGCTAATTAAGGCAAAAACTCGGCAGAAAACTCTAAAAATTGTAGTGTATGGTCCTGGGGCAAAAAATATGGTCCAATTGACATTCTCGTACGTATATTATTTGCTGAAGGGTTGGCAACGCTGGCGTGCAGTCGTTAAAAATGCACAAGTACCGAACACAGTACAGCACTAAGGTTGTCTTCAAAGTTCACTTGATTTTAAGACCATGAAACTTGAGTGTACGATAAAATTTTTACTTCATTTGTTTGATGTTTACCAACCTCACTGCTCCAAAAAGAAATAACGTTGTGTGCGTTATTAATTTTGGTTTCTTTCGACAAGTCTTGTAAACCTTTTTATGTTTATTTTTCCACGAAATGCTACAAACTTAAGACTACAAGATTGCGAGAAGGCAATGTGTGCTTGGTGTTCTATACAGAGAGGAGAGAGTAGCATGGAGAAGTGGGGGGAATAGGAAATACGGCAGCGTTAGTCATCACGTCTCACAGGCGCTATGTCGGTGTTGCGCAGACGGCGTAACTTACCCGGCACGTGTTTCAACTATATTCATGCCAAAGTTTCTAGCATTTTTTCGCAGATTTTTTTCTCTTTCTTGTTTCATAGCTCCATATCACTAATTTATTACAACTGCAGTATGCTATTGTTTAATGTACGCAAAACTATTTTAAAATAATGTTTTACTGTGATCTATTGCACTTTGCTTATCTTCAATTGATTTTTAAAAACTTTTATTTTTCCAGGGTTCCTATAAGTTATGTCGTTAGATCGGCGATGTCGTTTGATCAAGGGTTTACTGTATTTGTTTCGCGGTGCCTACCGGGTGGGCATAGACCCGGAACAGCTCAGCCGTCCTAGCCATCTGCCAGGTCAGTTTATATAATTTTAATGGTGAGTAAAAAGCACAAACCAACTCCCATTCTCTTATTTTGTTCCTTCTCAACCCACCCCTAGCGATGCATGAACAACTGAGTCTCGTGTGTGTGTGTGTGTGTGTGTGTGAAAGAGAGAGAGATATTACGACGTGGAGACTTGTCCTAGCAGATTTCCGAAAACTATCTGGAGAGTGCAAGAACAGCATGAAATATAGCCTGCCCTGTGGCTGTCAATCCACTAACTACAGGATTCATCAATTTCATCCATATCTGTTCAGTTCTCCCTTCTAGTTGGCCTATTTTTCCATTATCCATAATAGCTATCTTCTGTCCAGTGTATTAACTGCAACACCACATTTTTTTACTACTATTTCCCCACTCCCAAGCACCCCCATTGTCAGATGTCGCCACTGCAATATAGGGTATTTTGTCACTTCATAAATGTTTCCAATTTGAAGCAGCGAGAAGTTGTAGTGTAAACACTTTTTTTTTGTAGAATCTAGCTACGTCATCTCATGTCATAACTGAATGGATTGTATAGAAGTGGAAGAGAAATTTTGTAAAGAATTATTGGTGTAAAAAAGTAACTATCTTAAAATTTTTGGTGCCAACATATTTTAGTCCACATTTTAGGCTACTGAGCTAACCTGACAAATTAATTTTATATTCCAAAGATAAGTGTTTTCACCTACTCTTTACATCATGGTCTTAGAATTACAGGTCTGGACACTAGCCTATCTAACAATGCTGTACAGAAAGTGCCACTAGCAATGAAGTGTGTTTTAACAATGCAATATAGCTTCATAGTGCTCCTAGCAGCTTCGACACAAATTTACTTCTCGTAGTCCCAGTTACGCAATATTAAAACAACACCAGAGTACCAGTAATGCCAATCAGTCATATGAAGGTCAATTTTCAACTCCAAGTGTCCAGACCTGTTCCTCTATTGCAGTGCTTTACATCAACTGCATTAAAGTACCACATACAGTATGAGCAAGAGTGAAAAATATATCTATACTTTGATACCTTGTGTGAACCAGAATATTTTTGTAAATTATAATATAGCTGAACAACAAACTTATGGTCCATTTATATGCAGCCAAGTCAAGATCACAGAATATATAAATATGAGCAGGAGGAGTTTTAATTGTACTCATTTTCTCTTCGGATTGCCACTGTGTCAGAATTTTGGATGTTTGGTTACAGTGAAGTTTAGAATGCACTACTTTATATTTTGTGAGGAAATCAACATAAATAACACACTTTCTTGAAATATAAGAGGTTGTTTACGCTAAAAATGTCACATGGCTTTGTTTTAATGACAATAGTCATGCTGAAATAATATAAACCATTGAAAATCTTCCTTATGTTACTTCTGATAAAGTTAGATACTGAGCTTCAAATCATCACTTTTTACCATTTCTAAATATTTAACTAATATACATACTGGGTCAGCGTTGAACAGCTTCCACGGTGTTTTTTAACTCTGGAAGAAGTTAAATAACTGAGTAAATAAAAAACAAAAAAAAAAAAAAAAAAACAAATTACAGTATCTCAAGCACAACAGGTTATATAAAGCAATGACTCAAATTCATATGGCTTTGTTTATATTCCTGTACGCCAAGAGCTGGTAAAACAATGAAAAAGTTTCCCCATGTCACTTCTGATAGCATTATTTATTCTGGGACAAGATAATTTAAATAAATAAACAAAAGAATGAACTATCCTGAGCTGGAGTAATAGGACTGTAAGTAGAATTTTGTTACCATAGAGTATCTCATGCTTAGATTGCAGTACAGAGTTATATGGACACTTGCTCTCTCTTTTCAACGCACGGTAACTGCCACTAGCATTGCCCTTGTTTCGGCGCACGCTGTTGCTAGAAGTCCCAAATGTTCTACTTGTAATTTTGATCTTAAAATTTTTGCATATTGTACAACATCGAAACGTGCATCGAATGATATATTTGTTTCATCATTTTCACCATTCTAAGGGGTTTTAAAAAATTCAAAAACAAAGTTTTTGAACTTAGTAGTGTTTTTATGCAACCTTAAATATATCAAATCATAACTTACAAATCAAAAGCCAGATTTTTATGGTGTGTAATTTCATACATCTGGACGCCAACCAAGAAATCTGAAGGCCTAATTTTGTTTTGTTAGTTGTACAGAATATTTTTTCTAACAACTTAAACATCAAAAAGTTGGTCAGTGAGAAACTTTTTTATTATTGAAGTTACATTGGGGATGAAAGCGAGGATGTTTTTTGTAATGAGCTAAATCTTTTTTTAAAGCAATACCACTACAATGGCTTTAACCATTCTCTTGTTTACGGCATGAAATGTGTTGCGTATCAGGCTAACGTGCTCGCCCTGCAAGCCTAGACATCTGACGGGTGCTGGAAGTTACATTGTCTTTACTGACTTGAGCTGTTCTGTCAGGGTAGACTAATAATAACATACAGCTTACAGTAGTCAGCTGATTTGTTTTATCCTGTATCTTAAACTAGTCCAGTAGTGCACCAGTGTCTCGTGGCTACTTGCTTCGGAGCAAAAATTTTGTTAATGTGTGATTTTTTGGTTAACACTTATTTGTAGGGAAGGTAACACCTAAAGACACAATATAGATAGACTACGAGGGAGGGAGAGGAATACTGTGTTGAACATATTCCAGTATTTTTCACTTACGTACTATTGTCGCAGTTAAGGAAGCATTCAAATTAACCAGCTCTTCCATGCGAACCATTTTAGGAAGAAACAACGCAATATGGTATTTTAACTAGCCTTCAAAGTTGAAACCGAAAATGAAAGAAAAAATTCGCCTAAATACAAATATAAGAACATTACCTATAATTTCTGCTCCTTGTGCGATAGTTATTTTTTGTGTATAAATATTCATTATTATTAGAAGTATTTAAAACAAATTACGTAAAAATGTTATAAAAATCGGTCACTCTGCTTCTGCAGGGTTTTTACCGCATCTTCTATTTTTTTTCCAAGACGAAAATTAACTGATTTCGACTAATTAGTTTATTGACGAAAATTCAGTTAAGTATATAATCAGCTTCAGTTTAATGTTTTCGTCTTGAAAGAACAATATACAGTAATCATAGTAAAATGAGTTTAAGCAATACTGGAAGACAAATTTATCTGCTCTCGTTTTGTGTCACAAACGTAGTGGAAATGAGGAATCGTTTACATCAAGGTCAATCATTTGTACTGTTTTGATTCATAAAATTCCTCGCACTTTAAATGTAATTTCAGCAAAGTTAATAATAACAAAACAGCCAGATTTTCTAGTTTATATATGACATTTGGTTTTCCATAGTCAATTTCATAACCACTGATGCTACCCCAACCACATTCCTGTCTTTAGAAAGATGCTACTCCTATGGACAAAACCTTATGTTTTAATGGGAGTAGATTTAATGATTAAAAGGTATGTGATAATTTTTTCTTTACGAATTGCCTATTACTATTAATCTAATGAATTCATATCATTGGGGCATGTGAAGTTTGTTATATTAACGTTATATAAAAATGTGATTAGAAGCATCTCTTGAAGCGTAATGTGAAACAAATTACAATATATAAATTCGAAAATGTAAAATATAACATTTTATTAGTAAAAATTATGAAGAAGTAAATCTTTTGAACTTCGTAACACAGCTGCGATCTAGCAACAGCGTGCGCCATAAGCTTTGTACTGCAATTTAGGGTTGGGATACACTATAACAAGCGAAACCACCAATTTTACATTGTCCTGTCTTAATTATGTAGAACAAAAAATATCCTAGTGAGCAGAATGCCAGAATACACTGTAGTTATTGAACTGTACCTGGTGCAAGTTCTCCATTATCAACAACTTGCCCAATTATGCGAATACGCCTGTGGGCCATGACCACAAGTCTCATTTTGTCACCCATGTCCTGCATTTCATGGATTTGTGTGAAAGAGCCAACAGAGTACACTTCATCCACATTATTGACAACATCAGACTCATTTCTGGGAAAAAAAAAAAACATCTTAAAAAAATAATTTACTTTTAAACTAACCTAACATAATTTCACTCCCTAAAATTTTATTTCAGAATTTCTCAAAATACACATCACAAACAATCATCTACCAAGTCTAGGGCATAAAAAAGAACAATAATATAAGAGGTTTAATTTCTGCTGCATTAATTTATATATCAGCCACCATTTTGATACAATTATAAAAAACAAATTGTACGTGATTTTGCCTGGGCCAGACATTTTGGCGTGTTTATCTATCTCTCTCTCTCTCTTTTCCTCTCTGTGTGTACATGTGTGTATATACATGAGCGTAGACGCTCACATTTAAGTATTTGTAACCCATGAATGTAATTCTATTAAACTCAGTGAACATAGCCTTTGTT